>PITA01005263.1:0-85543 GCA_004023965.1 Spilogale gracilis
GCAGGAGGAGGGGGAAGGGGAGCGGGAGGAGGAGGAGGAGAGCGAGGAAATGAAGGAGAGGGGTGCGCAAGGAAGTCAGGAGGAAAGCAGGGAAAGGAAGGCAGGCGGGCAGCTGGACGAGGACGCGGACGAGTGGACGGAGGAGATGCAGAAGCTGCAGGAGCGGCAGCTGCGCGCGGCGCTCCTGGAACAGTACCAGTCGCTGATGGTGGAGCGCAGCAGCTACCAGCGCTACAACAGCTACCTGCAGCACAAGATCTCCGAGGCGCTGCGCAAGAAGAAGGGCCTGGACGCCGCCGACCTGCCCGACCAGGGCCTGGAGCCCGAGGTCCCCGAGAAGGAGGAAGCATACCTCCGCCACCTGGCCTTGCTGGAGGAGCTGAGGAAGCAACAGGCTGACGACCTGGACTGGTACCACCAGGAGCTGGACCAGCTCAAAGAGCAGTGCAAGGAGGCGCTGTCCAGGGTGGAGAAGGAATGGGCCGGCTTCCAGGCACTCAAGAAGCAGGTGGTGATGCAGGCCATGGGCAGCTGCCGGATGCGGGGCGGCCGCCAGGCTGCCCTGCGAGAGGTGGAGCAGATCCAGGCGCTGGAGGATAAGAAGGAGAAGGAGATGAGCGCCGTGAGGCTAGAGAACGTGCAACTGAAGCAGAGCTTGGTGCACTTTGAGACGCGGATGCGGGCCCAGGAGGACCTGACGGAGGGGCTGCTGCTCATCGATTTTGAACAGCTGAAGATCGAGAACCAGACCTTCAACGAAAAAGTGGAGGAGCGGAACGAGGAACTCTTAAAACTGCAGGACAAGGTGACCAACAACGTGCAGATAATAACCCACGTGAAGGAGAAGTTACACTTTGTGGACATAGAAAATGCGTGCAAAAAGACACAGCTTTTGAAAGCTGAGGCTCAGGTGGCCCTGAAGAGGGACATCCTGACCAGGACGAAGCAGGCCCGGGACAGCCTGCGGGCTGACAACATCAAGCTGAATCAGAAGTGTGGGCTTCTGGGCAAGGAGCTCCTCCTCCGGGACATGGAGGAGAAGGTGGACAGGACAGAAGCCCTCAGGAAGCGCGTCGAGGCCCTGAAGCGCCATCACGCTGGCCTTACAATGTCTTGCAGAGGCGTGAAGCAGAAGATCAGGGAAGCCAAAGCCTTTCTCCCATCGTAACACCCACGACGACGGGGAGAGTCTGCAGGACACCTTCGATCTTAGCCACTTCTAGCCGTCGTTAACTCTTAGTCTCCACTTGTGGCTCTTCCTTAAAAGGCCTCCGGATTGGGGCTCAAGTGGCATTTTGTATTAATCTCATCATCGTCAGCTCCTGAATCCGTCCTGCACACAATCGAGTTAGCCGTCCGTTTTACATGGGGTGAAGTAAAACAGGCCCAGAGACGTGACAACGGACCGTACCTGACTTCTCATAAAAAGCTGTCAGAAGCCTTGTGTCTGAGCGAGTCTGTAATTTCAGTGGCCTGATCCTGCAGAAAACCGTTCCTCTTCCATGTGTCAGAGGGTTCCACAAACGAGGGAAAGGGGAGACCAGGAAATGTCCTGTGCTTTAAGCTACTTATTAAATCCCCTCTGAATGTATTAAACTGTGTTGTTCTGAGTCACGTCCTCAACTCAAAGCTCACTAATTTCCTGTGATGAAACTAAGCTTGCTTTGTATGTAAGCTGCACTGGCTTCTGGGTAGTAAGAGGAAGGAAATGGGAGAAATGATAACTAGGAAAAGGAGCCAAGGTTCTGTCCTCTTTCCTCTTTCCACGAGAGGAGGCTCGGTCCCCTTGGCCATTAACATTTGCTTGTGGCTCAACTACAGTCTGCAATTCTAATGAAACGTTTTCTGGGATCCTCCAAAGAAATGCATTTATCTATTCAAAAACATGAAATTTTGTTTTCCAGCAAAGACAAAATGATGATTGCACAGTGTGTCTGGCCAGATTGCCGACCGTCTGTAAGCCTTTTGTTCTCGGCAAAGTATTTTTGGATCTTGGCAAGGGGACCCTCACTGTGCGTGTGATTTTTCTGTATCAAATATTCAAGTGTCTACTATCCCTTGGGTTAATGTAAGAAACACCTGATCGGCCTACCTCTTGCATCCAGAATTGGAGATTTCCAATTTTCTTTGGTGCTTTTGGAGCTAGGGACTTGGTTTTATTTCTTCGTAGTTTTAAGTTGAATTTTGAGATGTGCAGATTTGGGGTTAATCTCATCCCCAAGTTTATTTAAGTAGGTCATAAGGATGAGCTAGTCTTTGGTGCCAAATACCCATAAAGAAGCGTAGAAACCCCCCTCCAGGCAGGTGACTCAGCTGGTCATGAGAAGGTCGCGATGACTTTAACTATTGGGGGTGCGACTGTTTTCTAAGGTGTGTTCCTTTGGAAGCCAATAAAGGTTGGTTAAAATTCCTTTTCTAACTCTTACAGCTTGGATACACGTTTTTATAGGATAATACTTGTCAAACCACACAAACGTGATGAGGGGAGTAAAAAGCATTCACCTCCTGCTTCCTCTTCTAATCCTCCTTACCCTCTATCCTTGTTGCCTTCCCTCTAGCCCCCTCATCAAGGCCAGAGAGGAGCATAGTAAATCACCAGCAAGCAGAACTTTGTTTTCTTTGTGCCTCCTGCGGAGAGCAGCCTCAGGCCCTCGGGGGGTCTTCGGTGTTTGGGAAGGCTTCCGAGTGAACCTGGCGCCCTGCTCAGTGCCTCCCCGCAGCGAGCAGCTCTCCTGGCCAGAGGTCTGTCCCCTTGGCTGACCAGCATAGGTGTTTTCAACTGACTTTGACCTGCTGGCAGTTCCCCAGGCCAGGCCACACCAGGCACTCCCTCAGCAGCCTTGAACCGGGTAGACCGGCCTCTTGAGAGCGCAAGGTACAGAGTTTGATGGCGCTGGTGTTGTTTCAAGCTGCAAAGTTCCCTGAGATGTTACAGTTCATTAGCAGATAAATAATCTTCTGTTGATGACTTCACAACCAGCTTCCTTCTAATGCAATTACAGGAGAGCTCTTGATCAGGAAATAGCGACCCGCTCACGAAGTGTTTCTTCTGCTCGCCTCGGAGGAGCAAGTGCCACAGACCCCCCCCCCCCCAGGCTTACTGATGGCCCATTCCCAGCCCCTGACCCACTGCTCTGTGACTGTGTGTGTAGTTCTCTGGACTCCGGGGAGACAGAGGCCCAGGAGGGGAGGGCTGTCATCTTCCCTTGGAGCCAGCACCAATGCCCACCTAGCCCATAAACGATGCTTCAGGGCCAGAAAGAGGAGCTTTCCACAAGTAGAACCAGTGAGGAAAATAATGGTCCACTCTAGCAGGGGATGAAGACCGCCTCCAGGGAGCCTCCCTCCCTCTAGGAAGGTAAGGAGGGGGTGCCCCGGCTGGACTAGAGCCCTCTGACTTCAGAGGCTTTTGAAGATCTTGTCAAAAAGGAGGGCCTGCAAAATGTAGGCACAACACGATCGGACATGTTACACAACTTTTTCAATGGGTCAGGGTCGGAAGTGTCCCCTTCGGGGTCACAGGCGGCTTGGGTGGTTGGGCAGCACGGGCAGGAGGGCATCGGGCACTACCTGTGCGTAGAGCCCAAGGCATTGAAAGGGAAACACTTCCCACGGTAGGGGGACGTCATTGGTGGCTTACCTCTGAGGTTCTTAAATGACGTAAGCGGGGAAACAGGCTTTCTTTTTTATAAGTGGGTCTGCAGCCATAATTTAGGTGTTTGCTCTCGGTCGGGGATGCCTGCCTGATGAAATCATAGCAGAGTCAATGCACGCCGACCTGCAACTTGGGTTTTAAAACCCGAGGATCGTCTTCAGATGAGATGGATGTCACGCAGGGGCACGATTGGGAAGGACTCCGGGGCGCCTGCGATGAGCTGCGTGGCTGGCGGGGCGGGGGCTGCAGGCTGGGCAGAGCTCGCAGTCCACACCTCCTGCTTGCCCACCGTGCCTGCTCCTGCTGGAACCCTGTCTACACAGGCCTGGGTTGGAGTGAGTACACTCACACCTGCCCCAGCTTTTTAACTGATGCAGCCCTCTAATATTTCACCCAAAGGGTGCCAGGGTTGAGGACAAGGGTGCCTCCAGGAGGAAGAGACAGCGTCGCGCTTGCAAATAGCGCTTTGGAATCGGGGTGACTGGATTCTGCCCTCTTCTGATTGTGACCCGGGACACACCCTTCACCCCTCTAAAGCTCCAAGCGCCCCCTCCTGAAGATAGGGTAAACACTGATGGAAGTCATTATATGGAAAAGGTAGCTCTTCCCTAGGCAGTGGAATTATTTTTATCTTTTGTATTTCCAAATTGTATACAATGAAAGTGCAGTTTTAATAACTAGGGGGAAAATACCAGTTTTTAAAATCCCTACGTTCCCCAAGTGTTCAGATACTAAGAGTCTACGTATTAAAAGCATGGCTCTACCTCCAGGGACGGGTTTCTCTTAATGACACAACGAAGTCAGCATCTTGTTTTAATCCTCACAAGCCAGCGGATGGTTGCTGGTACCTTTCTACGCTCTGGTTACAGAAAAAGAAACACAAGTCTCAGAGAACTTACATACTCCTGGTCTGACCTGTTAATTCAACAATACCTGCCACGGCAGTTGGTTTTGGCGGAAGCAGTTTCTACCAGGGGCTCTGGAGTGGGGTCAAGAAGCCGGGGGGCGATGCCTAGGAACTGAGACAGGTTGGGGATGTGGGTGACTCGTGCTGCTCACACAGGTCACTGCCCCTCCTCCTCCAGGCTCAGGATTCTGGGAGAAGGGGCCTGGGTGTGGCCGGGCCCCCTGGAGCAGCGCCTCGAGCCCGCTGGCTGCAAGGGAGGCGGTGCTCACCACATGGCCCGAGCTCCTGGGCCAGCCCAGCGATCCAGGCCTCTCAGAAGGGCCTGGGGACAGCGAGCCCCTGTGTGGGCCCCGACTGAGGACCTGCCATGGCTCTGAGGCTTCCCTCTGCTGACCAGTGGCTCCTCTCAGGATTTCTCCCCATCCTGTACAGGTACGGGATCTCGTTCCCTCTCTGGGCCCCTGTGGCAGGCTCGGCATCTTGGGGGGTGGGTTTCTGAACGGTCGGCCCCCAGATTTCTCTTGGGAAAATGGTCCACAGCGTCCGCTCCCAAGGCTGCGGCATCCCGCAGGCCCTCCCCGAGCTGGCTGTCAGGTGTCACTGCCTCCTGGGCAGCAGGCTGGTGCCTCACATTCGGGGGAGTCAATCCAGGCCTCGTCCCAAACCCCCCTACACTTGGGAGCTGCGATCACAGCAAGAGGCGGCCACACAGCAAACCTGTTCCCTGGGGAGGCGGCCAGCCAGGGCTCGTGAGCCACGGGGACGGCATCTGCATCGCAGCCCCGGTGTTGACTGGGTGCAGGAGCTCAAGCAGATCAGCTTTCTGCGTCACACCTTTGGAATGGGGACAGTGACAGTGCTGCTGTGGAGAGAAATGAGGCCATTTCCAGAACTCAGCCTGGGCCCCGGTGTGGGTGTGGCAGGCAGCGGGCCCGGGGCCACGACCGCCGTCCAGCATGGCCACCCTCGCAGGCCGCAGCACCTCCTGGCCCGTGCCAGGTGGAGAGCAGCCACGACATCCCCTGGTGACAGATGGGAGCCTCGTGCTGGGGGGAGAAGACACGCGTATGAGCACCCCAAACGGAGCGGCGCCATCTCCGGGGGAGAGAAGCAGGGAGACCAGCCACAGGCAGGAGGGTGCAGAGGGGCCCAGCGCGGATCATCGGCCTCGCTGACTCAGGAGGGTCAGCACTGTCTGCTTCTCCGGGGGGACCAGTGGACGAGAGAGGCCGCAGCCTCAAGGGCCCACCTTCCGGCTGGGCCTCCTGCCCTCGGCCGAACAGCTGGTACCACGAGCACGGTGGCACACGTGAGCCCTCGTTCCGACTGGCGCCACGTGAGCTCTCGGACCGCGCTGTGCTCACAGCCACCATGGTGGGACAGCCGGACCAACCTGCACCCGGGAGCTGGGAACGGAGGTGCCCCGGTCACCCGCGGGCCGGTGGGGGCGCTGCGGGCAGCGTGTGGCCGACCCCCGCAGTGGGCGCAGGAGGAAGGCGTGCTCGCTGCTGGGATCGGGCAGGGAAGAGGCCAGCGAGTCCGAGCATAGTAAGTGGGTTCTAAGATGACGAGATGCTTGGGGTGCAGCTCGGCCAGTGAAGCCTCTGCCTTCGGCTCAGGCCATAAGCGCAGGGTCCCGGGACCCAGCCCCGTGTCTCCACGTCGGACTCCCTGCTCAGCCGGAGCCTGCTCCCCCCTCCCCTTCTGCCCCTCCTTTGTGTTCTCTCTCTCTCACACGCCCACTCTCTCAAATAAATAAAATCTTAAAAAAAAAAAAAAGTGATGCTCAAAGTCAAATTTTGCCATACTTGGTGAGAAGTTCAACTTTAAACCAAACTACAGTGAAGGTAAGTAACAATTTTACATGACTTTTATTTAATAAAACCACATATTTACAATTCAAAAAGTCCTAATTTGATAGACTTTACTAAATAAAATTAAAGGTTAACTGTACAAGCAATTAAAACATGATATGTAGCAAGTATTATCAGGAAGTTTCTATCAGCAAACTATTCAAAATAGTCAAAAACTGAGCAGTTAAAAAGTACCTTTGAGAGTGAACATTGTTTCTACACGGGCTTCCAGGGACTGCTGAGGACCCGGCTTTCGACTGTAAAGTGCCGGATGCACGGGGGGCCGACCCCCAAGTCTCAGATCCGGACCGCTGGCGGCCGGGCTGGGAAAGTGCAGACTTGCAGGGGGCATGGCCTTGTGGTCGGCTCCCCACCCCCTCCCGTTTTCCTAAACGATGGCACCCGATAGAGCACCCCGACGCCGTGGGCAGGGGCCACACGGCCCGAGCTCCGGGCCTCTGGGGTGGACACAGCAAGGCCCCAGGCAGTCCCCGGATAGGCCATGGAAACCACAGAAACCTCTTGTGAGCTAGAGATTTAGTGAGTATTCCACATCAGCTCAGAACCCCGCTGAAAAACGTAATGCCTACGTGGTGATGTGAGTCCCAAGAGACGGATGTCAGCCTGTCAGATGGAGGAGGTAAGGGCTGGGTCTGAAGGCGTGGATGAGTGGCGGGCGTGCCCTGCAGCGGCGGTGCTTCCTGTCCCGAGGAACATCTGTACGTACAGTAAGAAAATATATACACCTTTCAGAACAGAAAGTCCACGTCCGGGAACAACACTCGGCTCGTGTGGGCGGAGGCCCGGGGCTGGCGGGGTGGCATTCAGCAGCGCAGTGGCCGGCGGGCTGCGTCTGCACGTGCAAGCCCTCCGTGAAGACAGGACGCCTCCCCCAAGAGGGCGTCCCAGACACTCCGCAACCGCCCTGGAGAACTCAGTTAAGACAGGGGGACAAAGGCAACCGCTCCAGGAAACGGGACGTGGCCAAGGCAAGGGCCCCTGCCCCTGCCAGCCGTGAACGTGGCCGACAGAGAAGGCCCCGGAGAGCCAGGCCGCAGGGGGTCCCCTTCGCCCCACGCCGCCTCATGGCAAGCCTGCTCTCCAAGCCCGGGCGGCACCGAGGGCAGCAGGGCGAGCAGCGTGGCTGAAGGGCGGTCGAGCCCTCGGACCTGGTCTCCCGAGCCTTTGTGGACACTAGCACGCGGCCGGGTCAGCGCGGGGACCGCTCTCCGCAGACCTGCCTGTCCTCTGGGCTCTTCTGTGTCAAACAGTTCCGTCTCCGAATACACATGACCAAAATGCTTTTAACGAAATTCCTAAGAGTTAGTCAAGGAGAAGTTCAAACGAGAAAGTTGCTTGATGAACCTGGGGGGAAACCAGCTAAACCGGGGAGAGGTTGATGGGACAAACACTGGGAGCCTGCCCCGCTCCCCAAGGCCGTCTGTGGGCCACCACGCCTCAGCCCTCACGGGGTCTGTCTTTAAACCGGAAGTGCAAGGACAGCCCTGGTACTCAGGACTCATCCGCCATTTGGGGGACAGAGGAAAGAGCAGCATTCTGGGAGAGCAAGGCTGCGGGCTGTCCCTGCCCCCCAGGCCTCCACACAGAGGAGGAGAAGCCTGTCCGGGGCCTCCTGGGTGAGCAGCTCTTCCTGCTCAGGAGATGGAGGAAGCAATCTGGGGGCGGGGGGGAGCAGGGGCCCGCCAGAACCCCAGTGGCCCTCTTCAGCCCTCATGCTGTGATTCTGTCCAGGCGACAACAGAGAAAGGTCACCCTGAAGGTCAGGTCGAATCTCAGGGAGCCCCCGGGCGTGCTGGGTCACTACCTGTGAGCACCCGTTTTCCTTTCCTGCTCTCTTTGGTAGGTGGGCTTTTCAAAGCAGGCCCCCGGCCCTGGAACAGTTCTCAAGGTCAACGAACTCAACTCCTTCCTCGCTCAAGCAGGTCGATCAGCCAGGAGCGCCTCCAGACCACCTGCGCACACTTCGCATGCACCCTGGCTAAGGAAGACTGTAATGTACTTTTCATCAGTTGACACAATAGCGTGACAATTTAATAAACTTTTGTGAAATTGGGACGGGGGTGGAATTAGCCACCGCCTCACTTTTACACGGTGCAGAGTACGCAGCCCTGGCCGCGATCCACAGAGCTCATCTCCCACTGAGCTGCTTAAGGCTAAGCCTCGGCTGAGTTCTTTAAAAGTTGGTTGTTTTGTTTTAAGGCCAACTCCAAGGTTAGGATCAAACGCGCGAAGAGCCCGTTCGTCGCGGCTGTCACTGTGTGCGTCCGAAACAACGGAGCTGCAGCTGGAGAGCTGCCCCGGCGCCGAGCCTGAGTCCGCCGGCCGCTCAGTGTCGGAGAGATGGGCTTCCTTTCTCCGTGTCCCGGCTGTCCTTCTGTAAGGCGGTCAGCACCTGGGGATCACAGGGGAGACGTCCATGGGTGATGAGCGAACACACTGAACACAGGCCCTGCCAGGAGTGGCAACGGGCTGTGCAGCCTCCCGGCGGGTGTCTCTGGCCCCCTACTTCTGCCGCTCCTGCTCCACCCCTACACCCGCAGCCAGGGCCCTCGTCCCAACGTGGAACTCAACCGTGCCATCTCTGGGCTAATGTCCTACAGCCACAACCCACTGGCCACAGCACTACCGTCAGGACCCGGCTCCGGGGCTCTCCTTCCACGGTCTGGCTCCGGCCCCGGCGCTGTCCACCCCTCCGGCCAGGCTCTCTGCTCTCAGAGGCTAACAGGCGCCCCTGGCACTTCCCCCGTGCCACTCCACTGCCTGCCTCTTCACCAGCAAGCCAGGTGGCCTAAGGCTAACTCAGCCATGGGCTCCCATGCCCTCCTGGGCTTTCCCAGCTCTGCTCTCCCAGCCCCTGCCTAACATGCTCACTCTGGGAGACACCACGCTGCACTCTGCCTGCTTAAACAGTCGCGGGGCGAACAGAGGCGCCCTTTACTGACCACCCGAGTGGGGCGCGCCTCGGGGACCTCACACCCAGCAGCTGTGGCTCAAACAAGCGGCTTGAGATGCTTACAGCCCCGTGCTTTGGCTCAGGCAACGGGGGAGGCTGTCCAACAGACCTGGGCTGGTGCGAATTCAAACCCAGGGGCTAATCGACTGGGGTCAGGCACTATGTCACTTTAACTGAATTACAAATTACGAGGAGTGAAGCAGAAACACTATCTGTAGGCTTCAAATGAATTGCACAGCCCTCTTCAGCCCCTTCAAGTCGATGGACTGCCGGGCAAACGTGCACATTTACATCTTTGCAAGCTCCCCGGGGTCTGGGCCTGCAGCGTGGTGCGTAAGAGGAACATGTACGGACCGCGGCTCCCAGGGAGCCCAGCGCTGTACAAACTGGACGGTGCCGCCCGCCCCCCGACCCCCACCATCAGGCTCTCGTCATGGTCCTGGTGGGTACTGGGGACACCTAAAGCGTGGAGCACTGGGTGTGGGGAATGGGGAATGAATCTTGAAACACTGGAAAAAAAAAATTTAGTAACAATAAAAAAAAAAAAAAGAAAAAAAAAAGAAAATGCCCGACTATCAAATAACCACTGACCTAGTTTAAAGCAAACATTTTTACCTTGTCCCTAAGACACAAAAAGGTTAACAACAGACGTGGGTTTGCCCCTGGCCTCTGCTTGCCTGTGTGGGAGCCACGCGGGGCGGGCGGGGCGCAAAGGCCAGCGACGAGGCGCAGCAGCTCGGCGGACGCAGGACTGCACGCATGCGAAGTCACGTGCTAACTGAGCTACGTGTGTGACAGAGGCCGTCAGGAAAGACCTGCGCTTTCTGTAGGGACTTCAGAAACCCTGTGAGCCACGGAGACCACAGGCCGTCCCACGGGGTCCCCACCGGGGGGGCCTACGTAGCTGGACAGTCTGCAGTCCCCTTCTTAAAACTCTTAGTAATTCTGAACAGTGACCCGGATTTCCATCGTGCACACTGTCCACTGACTTTTTAACCAGAGAAAGTCTCTTCTCCCTCTTGCCAGATCCCTGATAACTACACAGCAAGTCCCGCTCACACACGAGCTGAGGGTGTTTTCTACAGTTCTACTGAGCTCCAATTCCTCACCACGTCATTTGTCCACTTAGAGTGCACAGTTCAATGGTCTTCAGCGTTTTCGTGGATGTGTGCAACACGAGCAGTCTGTTTTCGAGAGCCCCCCACACCGCCCGACCCCTCACTGACCTCCTGTCTCCAGAGGACCCTGTTCTGAACTCGCCTACAAATGGATCCACAGAGCGCGGGACATTCTCAAGGGTCGTGCAAGCTGTGGCGTGTCTCAGGACTTCAGTCCTTTTTATCAACAGCATGTATTTAATATTTCAGAAATGCAAATCCCATCACCCAAGCGCAAAACAGTGCCCTTCTTGGGCGCCTGGGTGGCTCAGTGGGTTAAAGCCTCTGCCTTCAGCTCATGTCATGATCTCAGGGTCCTGGGAGCGAGGCCCACATCAGGCTCTCTGCTCAGCCGGGAGCCTGCTTCCTCCTCTCTCTCTGCCTGCCTCTCTGCCTACTTGTGATCTCTCTCTCTGTCAAATAAATAAATAAAATCTTAAAAAAAACCCCACACAAACAGTGCCCTTCCTCCCCACACTCCCTGCCCCCCAGTATTACCCAAGGTCCATACAGGTCATGTGTCCTCCCCAAAGACCCACCCAGGGAGGGAGGCTGCCAGCCAAAGAGAGCATCATGTAACAGGACAGGAAGGACAGGAAGGACCAGCTCAAGGGCCAGGATGAAGGACCCAGGAGGATTAAGAAATGTACTGAATTATATGCTTTCAAAAGGGTGCCTCTCGTGGTGTGTGAATTACATCTTTGTAAAGCTGTTCCTGTCATAAAAACAAACAGGCTGCTACCCACAGAGCCTGGCGCCCAGGAAGTAAGCTTGGGACCTAGCAGTCAGAGTTCGGAGGCTCATGCTGAACACCATTGCCAGGAGATAACCAGCAAGATCCAGACTCTGGGAGAAGCTGCAGGACACACGAGCTCGTTTCTTCAGTAAACAGAGGAGTAGGGATAAAAAGAGAGGTGCGGTAACCCATATACTAAAAAGACACTAAAAAGATCTTTCAACTAACACAGACAGGAACCTTCTTTGGATTGATTCAAACTACAGAGCCATGGACACCGAAGACAGTCAGAAATTTGAAAATGCCTGGGCATTTAACAAGGGCATGGGGTCATTATCTAGCTCACTCTATGTCAGCACGGATTTGAAATCTCCCACTAATAAAAAAAATCACCGGAGAGTCTACGCCTCCGCATCTCCAACCATGAGCCAGGCGTGGACAGCTGGGAGCCAACACACGGCCAAGAAGCAAGGCTTTACCTGTCCTTGCTTATACCCTAAACACCTGGAGCCACCTACCACCGGCCCACCCCACAGCGGCCACGGCCACGCAGGGCACCCAGAAGGGGCGAGAGGAATCTCGAAGGAGGTCCAGGTGGACTCGCCCCCACACCGTCAACTCAGCTGCTCCCCTGACTCGGCCTCCGGTGGGCCATCCCTCAGCCCTTCTGTCGCCCAGTGACCTCTGTGGGTCTCCTGCGTTTACTAGCGATGGGAGACAACCCCATCACCCTGCCCCGGGGCACAGCGAGGGGCTGGAAGGGGTGCCTAGTTTACAAAATGCCTTCGAATGTGTGGGCAGCACAGTGCTGGCGAGCAAGGAACCCCGGCGTCCCGAGGTCACCGCCGGACGGGCGGGGAGGCTTCTGCTATCCACCCTCCGTCTCACAGTCTCGGGGAAGCAAGGACTGCCCCAACCCCGGGCAGCAGGGCCACGCCTCCCACCCAGGCTCCTCGTGTCCAGTCCAAGAAGGACTTTATTTAGAAAGGCCATTTTCTCAAAAGTCGTTACTTGGAGTAACTTCCTCTCTGCAGGAAGAGAACAAAAGGCCCGGTTACCTGAGCCCACTTCCTGTTGCGACTGTGCATCTGAATCGTAGCGATGGAGGCGAACACCTCCTCGGCGGGCAGGTCGTCGGGGAGCCTGGTCAGGAACTGGGCTATGTGAATGAAGTCCATCTTGGTCAGGACGTCCTCAAACAGCTTCAGGATGCCCAAAGCCGTCCGGAACAGAAACCCTTCCCCATCGCGACAGAACACGTCCCAGATACGACAGGCCAGATCCAGGGGCAGAGATTTACTGTACAAGGTAAAAATCCTGTAGGGAAGAGAAGGTCGTGAGCTTTTCGGGTTTGGGATGGCACAAAAAAACAGCTCTTAATTCAGGTCCAATCCACCAAAAATGCTCCCTGAGTCGGTCGTTTTCATACTTAAGACACATGGGGGGGCGTGGGGGCAGACATGAGGCCGGTGTTCAATCAGAAGGCCAATTTTGTAAGAAAGCATCTCGGCTTTCACGCACAGTCCCAAACACCGCAGAGTTTCTGAATCGCTGATACTGATTACATCTACAGGGGCCAATATTTATGGAGAATCTACGGTGTGCTCACTCCACAGGCGGCGCCAGACTCGTGGCTAATAAGGTGGACAGAGCTCAGGGTCTGAGGGGGGTAGGAACTGTCAAGGTCAGTGGACACATGGACTCCCTAATTCTCAAGAACACTGCAAACTTTTCTCCTACTAGGGGTCTGCAGAGGATCAAACCAAAAATTTACAAATAATCCGAACGTAGATAAGAAACAGGTCTTACACTTAATGCAGACAATAAGATGCAAAAGTAAAACGCAGACAAGCATGACCTTAAGATAGTGTGATAATCACCATCCAAACTACCAAACACACACTATCTTGGGTGGTTGACTACACTGTCAGCTTGAAGCACTTGTAATCTGCAACGTGTCTCTGTTGCAGAGCGAGGCGAAGCCAGGCTAGGACGCAGGCTGAACGCATTCTGTGACCCCATCCTCCTTCCTCGGCTGGGAGACAGCTGGGTGCCAACCCCAGGGTGTCTGCTGACCCCCAGGACCAGCCAGATGCTCCCCTCGACCCTGGGGCCTATGAGAACACGTGCTTGCTTTGGTCCTCCCCACGGAGAGGCCTGAGAGCTGGGACCCCGCCTGAGTCCCTCTACCTCGGGACCTAGCCCAGCACCCGGCCATCTCTGTGGAGGAAGCAGATGGGCGGACGCCCCGCAGATCTGCTCCAGGCGTCCCAGGCGTTGGCGGGTCTCACCACCTCCTCACCGGTGGCAGTGCTCACTAGAAGCGGGGATTCTCAGTAGCTGAGGGGGGCAGGGTGGACGACAGCCCCCTCCCTCCTGGAAAATCACCTGGCCATTTTCAGCATCACCTTAGTGCTCGCCCCAGCTCTGCAGACGTCTATGAAGGCAGCCAGCCTCAGCTGCCGGACTACGGGGTTGGCCTGGTCAGGACAGAAAGTCCTCCAGCCTTCAACAGCGGGACCCCCAGAGCCCCCGCCACTCAGGCCGACACGCTCACGAGGCTCCAGTGCACGGGCTTCCCTGTCTGCGGCCACCTCTGAACGCCAGAGGGACCCAGAGGGACGGGTCACACAGTCAAGGGCACGTCCTGAACACAGCGGCAGGCTAAGACCCTAAGCCACTGAAGCCTGTCGAGCTCTGGTGAGAGACCTCAGGAAGGCATACCAACTTGGACTTCGTTCAACTCGGATTATTGACATAGGGAGACGAGCGTCACCGAAAGCCTCTACGTCGCAGATATGACAGCTGGGCTTCAACTAAGGGCCAACTATGCCCGCCTCCACTCAAGCCAGGACCGCCGGGAGAGGTGGTGCTTCTAGCTCACTTCACCGGAGGGAACTGAGCCACGGGTCCTGCCACCCTAAGTCCAAAGCCCAGGCCCTGAACATCAGAACCGCTCTGAGAAGTTGGGGACCCACCACTATAACCTCGTTAGGACACCTGAACCCCGTAAGTAACAAGCTGCTTGCTCCCTCACAGATGGAAAACCACTTCATCATTCAGCTGAGAACACAGTGCGATTTTTTTTTATGTTCGTTCGTTCGTTCATTCATTCATTCATTCACTTATTTGTAATCTCTATGCCCAGCTTAGGACTCGAACTCCTGACCCTGAAATCACGACCCGAGCCGAAATCGGAAGTTGGATACGTAAGCGAATGCATCATCCCGGTGCCCTGCAAATCCTCAACACCATAAGCGCAGTTTCAAATGAGAGGCGATCAGCAAATAGACCCAGCTACAGGCAGACTGGAGGGAGAAACAGTCAGTTCCAACTCAGTTCCCAAGTCCAGCACTGCACTGCCTCCCGCTGCAGGCCTGGAAGCAGTCGGATCCCGCTCTGGGCCCGCAGAGCACCCTCACTGGGCCCTGAGGCTGCAGCCCCCAGCGCGACCGGCAGGCGGCCGGTGCAGCTCAGGGTCCCGGCAGTGCTGTGCAGACCCCACATGCAGCCAGGCTGAGCAGGCCCTTCCTGAGAGCGGGCTTCCACTGCGAGCCTGCTACCCTCCCCACCCCCCTCTCCAAAACGAGGGCCCGGGGGTACACCAGCTGGTAGCCCGGGCACTTGGGAGCTGGCCAGGACAAGCCCTTGCTCCTGAGGAGCTCGCTGGCAGACCCGTCACCCAAACATTAAAGGTAGAAATGAAATGAGCACACGACACAACAGAAACTGAAATCTGCCAACCATAACTTCACCCTGAACCTTTCCTCCAAGGTCGAGAGTCAGTGAAAGAGTGGGATTGCCAAGGACCCCCAGACCTCACTTCAAAAACACCAGTTATGACAGGAAACGCCATGCCGGGCCCTTCGACTAGTCCAAAGCTGTTTGTCACACACCCGCTCACACCTCCAGATGATTCTGCCATTCGACAGCATCAGGAAAGAGGTCGAGGAGTTCAGCGACCGCGTGTCACTCCTCCCACAAAACACGATACCGAACCCGATACCGAACCCAACACCGAACCCAACACTCGAAACTCTGCAGGGAGACCAACACCGCTGGCGAGACTGTGCTCTGGCCCTCCTGTTTCCACACATGGAGAATAGTGACACGCCACACCAGGGAAGAGCCCTCTTTCCATGGAGGCGGCGGGTAAATCTAATTCTCCACCATGAGGTCTCTGTCCCAGCCTTCCCAAGTCCACGCAGACCGCCGAGCACCTGAGCGGGCCTCGGGCTGGGTTCTGGAAAGGGTTGCTCGGGAACAGGAGCAAGCCCCGATCTAGGACTCGATCTAGGACTTGAAGCCGCTCATGGGGCTGGACACCAGGGACAGAGGAAACAGAGATGCCATCAGAGCGGTCAGTGCTGTGACAGAGGGAAGCACGCGCCACAGGGGCGGAAAGGAGGGACGAGAGCATTCTGCAGGAATCTCTCTCCAACCAGGTAAAGCTCTCCGGTCATCCTCCACAGGGCAGAGGAACTATTCCCAGCTGGCCTCCGGTGGGCAGACGGCACGGCAGGAAAGGAGGTGTTGTCATTGTTGTGCCCACAGAGCTAGCCCGGGACATTCAGCCAGCCAAGCCATGGGGGGCGGGGAGGGGGGTCGACCATCGGACAGGACGGGACAGGAGCAGGGCTTTGTCCTCAGGCCGCCAGGATCTACCTTGTCTCACGACACAGGGGCCCCGCCCAGGACTGCACCACAGCAGCCTTTCCGAGGCAGCACCCAGCTGACGGTGTAGACGCGGCTACTGGGGAGGCCGGGGAAGCCCAGCCACAAAGCCAAGGCTCTAGCATCCGACCAGCCCGGGCCACTCACTCCAGGAGTGACCAGGCAGGTGGCTCCTCGGCCAGAGGAAACTCCGCGCGGTCCGTTTCCAGGGCGGGGCCTGAGCACAAGCTGCTCCTTCCAGGGCTTCCCGGCCACTGCCCACCCTGCCACCTGCCAGAGCCCTTTCCCCAACCCACCAAGAACCGGGTCAGCGCGGCCCGTCCGAACACACGCCTGCAAGGAGGGCATCGGGAACACAGGGCTTGGCTGGCCCACCACCACTGCGGCGGACAGAGACAACGTTCCCCTTGCTCCTCGCTCCAGACAGCACAGGGCCCCCCAGAGCGCGGAGGGTGGCGTTCACGAGGCATCAGGCACCAGCCGCCCTGTACACCGCGTCGGTTTCCATCATGGACAGGCCTGGCCCGGGGTGCACGCCCCCAGGAGCATCATCGGCGTGAAGACGCGATCTCTGCAGCCAGGTCTCGGGGGTCACTGCCTCACCCCCAACTCCCTCAGCAGGCCTCCGTGGGCAGGCCACGTGAACGTGAGCGCCAGCGAGCCATGTGACCTCGGGCAAGCCACTCGGCCTCCCTGTGCCTCAGTCTCCCCCCCTCGAGACGGAGGTGTCACAGGTGGCTCCAAGGGGTCACTCCGCCGTGACGGGAGAGCCTGTGTGAGCAGCATGGCAGTCAGTAAGCGCAGATGCCCGGGCCCCTGCCCCCGTCGGGACGGAAACGGTCTCCAGACGGGAATGAGATGAGCAGGTCCTCTGGCGCGGAGCTCCTGGTGCTGCCCCTCACGACCCGGTCAGGACGACCACATTGTGAAACCAACCAGAGCGGCCGACCACCAGGGGTTTCCTTAAGTAAGCAGAATAGGGAATTTCACAATGCGCGGGGGCTAGGTATTGTGTGCAACCTGCTTCGGCCGGGTACACAGAGGAAGTTTCTGTGCATACGGCCGAACACGACGTCACAACATGGAATCCCTTCCCTTTTGCGAGGCAGGGGGAAAGAGTCTGAAAGACACTATTCCAGACACTGTTTTCCAAGTTCGGTTTTAGGCCGAAACCCTAAGAATCGGAGCTGGGAGGCCTAAGACAGGTGAGGCAGGAGCTGAAGACTCTGGTGCCGTCTGGCCCTCCCCAAGCGCCCGCCCCTCCCCCGTGAAAGTCATGGTCGGTGCTGTGCCGAAACCAAACGGGCCTGCTGGCCCAGGGACATCTTTTCCTCTGCAGAGCCCCTCTGTAAGCCCGCTGGTGGGCACTGGGGGGCGTCAGCGCCTAAGGCCCGACAAGGTTTGGGTTCAGGCGACAGGAGAAAACGGGTGCAGAGAGGGTTAGGCCCACCCCCAAGGGCACCAAGCAAGCAGCAGGAGAGGCTGGACCAGGTCTCACGGCTCCAGAAGCATACTCCTCCCACCCATCAGCTCACCTGCCCCAAACGCCGGACTTCTCGGGCGACAGCTCCCCACCTCCCCAGGCGACCTCATTCACCCCTGCGGGAACATCTGCCTGGCCTAGGGCTCCAGCCACAAAGCTCTCTAGCCCCCGTGTCTACGTCTACTGAGACGTCCAGCAGGTGCCGCCAAAGCAGCGTCTAAAACCAAGTCCGTCATGCACGCTGCCAAGCCCGAGCCCAGCTGGGGGTGGCCGCGAGCCCCTCACTAGCGGGACACTGGGGTGCCTTTCCTCACACGTCCACCAACTCCTTCAGGGACCCGCAGCTCTCCTCTCCCTCGGCCTCCCAGGCCCTGCCCGTCCGCCAGCTCCCCACACCTCCGTTCAAGCCGGTCTTTTGCCCTCACGTGTCCCTGCCTCCAGGCTCCCCAGGCTCCCGCGTAACGTGAGGCTCACTTCTGCGTAGACCCCAGCCCCCTGTGCACCCCGAGGAGAAGCCAGCACCGTGCCCCTGGTCCTGCCCAAGCTCCCCGGACGGGGCCCGAGTCCCACACGGCCTCTCCCTCCTGTGCTTTAGGCCTGCTAATGCTGGGCCTCCCCGTGCTCACGCCCCCGCCCAGCTCACACCCGCGGGTCACCTCTGTGCATCTTCCCTTCCTAAGGGACAACACGCATGACGTCCAGCTGTCCATGGGTGCAGCTCTTGCCTCAGGACTGAGGTCCGGACAGGCAGGCACCGTGTCTGCTCCCTGAGCATCACGAGACCCTGGTACGAAGCCCCGCAGTGATAGGGCGCCTAGTGACCTCTCGCTTGGTGCATGGATAAAGGGAACACTCCAAAAACAAGTAGGTCCAGGACGCCGTTTCTCTCCTCAGGGGAACGAAGGAGGACAGCTCGAGTCACAGAAACCACACCTCCCAGCGCCCGGCAGACACAGAGCTCGAAAAGCCCTCAGACGCAGGGCGGCGGGGAGGACGGTCAGACAGGACGTGGGAGGGAGTGTGGCTGAGCCCACAAAGAAGCCGGCAGTGAGGGCAGTGAGAAACAGGCAGGGAGAGGAGAAAACACATAAAAAACCCAGTCTTACCAATCAATTAGGTAGATGTCTGGAGTTAAGTTGTTTTTCTTGAAATGAGCAAATAATTTCGGCAAATTTTCTTCAAAGAATACCTCAAATGCAGCAAAATAGGTCAACATCTGGGAAGATAATGTGAGACAGACCAATGAACCAATTGTCAGCACAGCTTTCCGTTCTCCAGAAGAAAGGCCACAGATGGGACACTTCCAGGATGGGACACTTCCAGGATGGGACAACCTTTGTCTTCCGCAGTCACTAACACGTCTTTACTGGCACCCCTCGCTGGGCTCGGGCAGTCTCTACCTGAGCCCCTTCTCTGCTCCCCACAGCATCACCAGCTCTATCATCATTGCTGGGACGGGAACCATGCCTGGCCCACGGCAAAGGCCGAGTGTGCGCTGGCTCTTCTCCAAGAACCAGGAAGGATGAGCCCCAGAAAACACAGCCCACCCCCTCACCCTACGCACAGCCCTGGCCCGCCCAATACTGACGGGTAGGGCGCAGGCAACAACACCACGCGGCTCAAAAAGCAGCCCTTTTAACAGAGCAAAGGGAGAAAACGTTAAGGAAAAACAAGCACTCAGAGCCTGCATCTCACCAGCACACACTGAGCAGGAGAGGGCTGCTGGAATGGGAACAGCCGGGGCAGCATTAGCCGTGACGCAGGTCAGAGTGGTGGCCCGCTTCTGGGCCATCCACCCCCTGGGTGCACAAGGGCAAGCGGCAACTCTCCACCCAATGAAGGGATCTACTGTAAACCAGGGGTTCCTGGTGGGGGTGTGGGGAGGACTCCACCTCCCGGGGGACACCTGACCATGCTGGAGGACGCTTCTGATGGGCACGCTGGCAGGGAGGTACTATTTGCATTCAGGGGGCAGGAGGACGGGGGCACTACTGGCTTCTTCTGTGGCTCTCAGCCCCCCATGGCTATTGGCCCCCCAGGTCCCCAGTGCTTCTGTCAGGAGACCCCGCTGTCAAGAAGGCCCCGTTCCACATCACGCTTCTCCGATTTGTCCTTAAAAGTATATGTAGAGGGCGCCTGGGTGGCTCAGTGAGTTAAAGCCTCTGCCTTCAGCTCAGGTCATGATCTCAGGGTCCTGGGATCGAGGCCCGCATCGGGCTCTCTGCTCAGCAGGGAGCCTGCTTCCTCCTCTCTCTCTGCCTGCCTCTCTGCCTACTTGTGATCTCTATCAAATAAATAAATAAAATCTTTTTAAAAAAAACTGTATGTAGAAATTCATAAGCTGTTTTTGTTGTTCTGTGTCTAAAGAGAAAGAGGGTGGGTCTTATCTTCATGAACAGGAAATGCTGAGATTTCAATCTTTTTTTATCTATAACATGTATTTTCCTGACTGTGGAAGCCTACAGACGCTCCCTGTAGAAAACTGAAATAGTACAGAAACAAAACAGATCGCCCGTAAATACTGAGATTATCAGGCACTTCCTTTCATTGTTAAATATGGTAGCTGTTATGGGACATGGTCTGTTCCAGACACTTGGGGGGGGGGGAATCAGCTTTTTAATTTCAGACACTTTCCCACAACACTCTGCAAACTTCATGCTGCGCCGCTATGCTGCCAAATGTGTCTTATTTTTTCTTACTTTAACTGCAGTATGTCAGCGCGCAGTGACGTATGACACAGGGAGGGAGTCAACAGTTCCACTCATCACTCGGTGCTCAGTGTGCCCCTAACCCCCAGCCCCCTGCCCACGTCCCCTGGGGAACCACCGCTCTGTTCTCTGCAGTCAGGAATCTGTGGTTGATCTGTCTTTTTCCCTTTGTTCATTTGTTTCTTGAAGTCCACATCCAAGAAAAATATATGGGCTCTGTCTTTCTCAGACTGACTTCTTTCACCCCGCGTGACACTCCTAACTTCACCCATGTAATTGCAAACGGCAAGGTCTCAGTCTTTTTGTGTGGCTGGGTAGTGTTCCACTGCACGGACGGACGTATCTGTCTACGTGCATGCATTCGCGTGTGTTTATCTGTTCATCAGTGGAAGGACACCTGGGCTGCTTCCACAGTTCAGCTGTCCTCATGCTGCTACGAACAGCAGGGCCCACGGGTCCTGAATCGGGGTGCTCTCCTTCTCTGGGTAAATATCTAGCAGCGCAATTCCTGGGACACAGGGCAGTGGCTGCCCAGCCTGCACGCCCACCACCCCCGGAAGGAGGCTCCCCTGTGTCCACAGCCTCACCGACACCGGCTGTTTCTACCCAGCCAGGTTTGAAGTAACCATCTGCCTCTCCCAAACACTCGTTTTAAAATGTTTTCGTCTTTACGATGAAAAGTAATTTTCCATTATTACAGTTATAAGTAATTATGTAATAAGCACCTCAGTGCAGAATGCTCTGTCCACACCGGTGACCTTCCGAGGACTGCTGTCCCCAAATAGAATCACCCCCCTGTGCCACCTACCGCCACTGGCAGCTGGGACCAAAACAAACTGTCTTCCGAAAGGCCTCTGCCAACCATGTTCACAGCAACGCTGAAATACCTTTTCTTTTTTTTTTTTTTTAACATAAGTGCTGCCTGAGCAAAAAATACTCTAGAGTCCTAGGATGTTCGGGAAGAAACATGCCTGGGATGGTCTTCCAAGTTCTGGTGACCATCGCAAATCATCAGCAAATCCAGCCAGGGGCCCCCCCACTCCCCCGGGCAACTCCTGTCAGCTTCTTCCACCTGCTCTGTGTTGGACTGCGTCCCCTGACCCCCCCCCGGGGGGGGGGCGCACTGCATGAGGCAGAGCCCCACGGGGGCAGTGGCGAGGCGGGTGCCGCCATGCCCTCCTGGACAGACCCAAATGCGGACAGCGCCCCTGAGCTCCTGCTGGGACACACAGCTGCCCCTCCCCCTCCTCCCCCGTCTAAAGAATGTCAGTTCAGAAACACTTCTGGAAGAACGTGTTAAGAGACACATCCAAACGGCTCTTAGCCATGTGTTTGGAAAACAGACTCCTTTTCCCTCTGCAAAGACAGAACCATCAGCAACCCTGGCTGCATGAGACACACATCCTGGGGTTACTCACAAGGCCATGGTCCACTCGGAAAAACGCCATTTGACAGGGTTTATTCAAAAGATTAGAAAAAGCAATGAAGGCATCTGCAGTATCTAGGTTCAAGATCAGCACGGCCGCGATGAAGGACATGCCCTGGACCTGAGGGAGGAGAAAAGGGCGGATTAAATTCATGGCGGCTGCCGTGGTCAGAACTGCTCTTTCCTGGATTCAGAGAGGCACCAAAATACCCTCAAGCTAGGAGGGCCCCCACAGCACCCCCCACCCCACTGCTGCACCCAGAGCCTCAGCGGCGCCCAACTGCCCTCCCTTGGACTGCTCGGCCTCCTCAGCCGCCCGTCTGCACGCCCTCAGCCCCGGCTTCCGGCCACATGGAAAACCATGAGCACACAGGGCACCTGACGGCCGCCCTCCAGCAGGCCAGCGCCTGGGGCTGCGGAGACGAGGGTCTAACTGCCTTTAGAGCCACGGTCATGAGCACACACAGCCGCTAAGCCGCAGAGACAGCAGCACAGGTGTCGATGGTTACTGCTGAAAGGCTTTTTTGATTTTATGTTAAGAAAAAAAAACATCACATGCAAAAAATGAAAATCGAATCCAGTTACAATGTGATTAGTGCCACAGAGCGGCCGTGTTGGCTCAATGCCCTTACAATAAAACGGGGGCAATTCGTGGACCACGAAGCTCTCTGCCCATCGCCCCCACCCCACCACCCTGAGAACAAAACAAAACAAAAAGAAGGCACTTAACCTGATATCTGCAGCTAAGTTGCTGGGCAATATTCTGACTTTCTTTTTAGATGGGAACATTATAAAATATTGAAAAGGTTCACTTACATAACCCACATCCGGTCGGTAACAAGTATAAGCGCCCAAAATACTGTGCAACATGTCATGATATGGACCGCCCTAAAAGGATCAACATGTGGGCAAGTCTGGTTAGTACTGGAAATGGCACATGACACCGCCGGCGGCAGCAGCTGCTCTCGGGGGATGAGCTAGTGGCCAAGCAAGATGCACGAGGCCCCACGTGTCCTGCACGACTCAACGAGCTAAGGACCAATCTTCGGTTAACCGGAGTCTGCAGCTCAACCCACACAGCTGCTTGGGAAAAAGCGGACGGCTCAGGCACGCGCACCTCGCTCAGAAAGCATCCTCAGTCTGGCTCCTGCTGGGTAACCGTGTCTCCCCTTCACGGTTCGACGGGCCAGCCAGCCACCCCGGGGCTCGTCCCAGCAGGTGACCCAGCTGTCTCCCTGCCCCCGATGATCACTGCTTTGCCTGTTTCAGCATGGCCGAATGAGTGTCGAGTCTGGACACCCGCCAGTTTATTAACGTTCTCCCAGTCCTGCTACCCGACACCTGCGCTGGAATTCTGTTTTCTTTTTTCCTTTTTTTAAAGATTTATTTAATTATTTGACAGAAAGAAACACAGCCAGAGAGGGAACACAAGCAGGGAGACAGAGGGAGAAGCAGGCTTCCCGCCGAGCAGGGAGCCCAATGTGGGGCTCGATCCCGGGACTCTGGGATCGTGACCCGAGCCGAAGGAAGATGCTTACCGACTGAGCCCCGCAGGCGCCCTGGGATTCCGTTTCTAAGTGAGCTCATCAGCAGCACACAGGGCCTCCCATGTCAGGGTGTCTGAAGATACCGTGGAAGGACTGGTGGGGTCCAGACCCTGCGTCCCTGGCCACAGCTATGTGCAGCTGTGCTCAACTTAAGGAATAAAAACTGTATGTGGTGTGTGACAAGGAAGTCATTCCACAGGTGACCACGTGTGGCTTACAAAAGAACACCATGGCCCACACTGCCACGTTCTGGCACGCGCAAGACGTAAAGGAAAAGACACGGCTACGTCAGAGGGAGAAAAGGAGGACAGCCCGCATGGGAAGGTGAAAAGGACGGCCTCCAGCGCCACAAGGACAGGAGAGAGGGGACGGACAGGGAGCTCAGTGGCTAAGGGGCAAACGCCCGTCTCAACACTTCTGCTGACTGTCACTGAACAGGAAAGATGAGCGCTACTGGGAATTTCTCTTAAAGGTAAATGCTTTTAACTTAAAAGACCCTCCAGCCTTCTGTGTGCCGAATGTCCTCTCTCCGAAGACAAGACAGTGCTGGCGGACCGCAGCCCCTCCCTCAAACATCCTTGCTCTGGACATCTCCCCACACTTCCCGCTCCAGCCAAGCTCTGCTTCTCGGTCCCGCCCACTTGTAAGTTCAGAGCGGAGGGCACCGCAGACTGGGGGACACACCCAAAGGAACCCAGAGGGAAAGAGGAAGGCCAACTTCTCTGCCATCTGCCCCCAACCATACCCGAAAGAGACCCCCAGAGCCCCTCCTCGTCTTCTGAACACATCTCCCTGCACCAAGACAATGGCCCAGTGAGTCTCAAAGTCAACGAGGCTGAGTGCCCAGGAGAGACAGCAGAGATCGCTGGGTCCCCAGGCTGGGAACGCTGGTCCTCAGCATCAGAGAGGCCAGCACCCTCGGGAGCCGCATTCCGGTCCCCCAACTGCCCTTGTCAGCTACACAGTAGGTGAACCCCAAAGCACTGCCCTGAAGCTCTCGTTCCTCCAGAGCACGGCTGAAGGGCATGGGCTCCCGGTGTGGCCGCGAGGGCCAGGGTTGGTAAGCGGGGCCGCAGCACAGAACTCCATGCGCTCTGCTCACTCCTTCAGAGGGAAGGGGGATCCCCTCGCCGCCCGCTGTCTGATGCTTCTGTTCTAGTCCTCCTTCCGCCCGGAAGGTCTTTCCCATCATCTGGTCAGGCTGTCTTTCGAAGCTAGTCCAAGCGCAGCCTGAGGGCCCCTTCCTCCGTGACCCCATTCCCACCGCCCCGCCCCCACGGGACCCCCAGCAGTGGCTACAGCTCCTCCGTGCTCTGCCAAGCCCACGTGTGTCTAACACGTGCAGCGGGGGCCTGGCTCCTTCCACGCAGCTGGTGAACTCTCCGTCCTGGTTCGTTCCACTATCCTGTTGCTGGTTCCCCAGTGTGTGCATGGTGTGACCCCAGAAACCCGGGCCTGGCAGAATCAGGTCGGGGTTCCGAGGCTGCTTGGCAGGTGCCGAGCTGAGCGCACGGAGGAGGCCGGGGACGTGTGGGAGGCTGGCGCAGCGATCCACAGAGATGGGAATCTGAACCGAGCAAGGGCAGTGGGGACGGGGCAAGGTCAGAGTCAAGGGCATTTCAGAAGTGGAACTGGCAAAAGCCATTGCAGACTGGATGCAGGAGGGCTCCAACGAGACCCCCGGGGTAAACGTCTGCTGCCAGAAGCCATCACACCCAGTTCCGATGACTCCGAACTCCACGGCCGGCATCCCACAGCCCCTCCTCCTGCGCCAGCTCAGAGGCCCATGGGAGAGGCCACTTTGCTCTTTACTGCCATCCAAGAGGACATTCCATCCCGTCTCCCGTGGCTGGTTCTGTACCCAGGGGTGTCACCGCTCTCTCTTGGGCCATCCACTCAGAAGCCCACCCCCACCCCAGCCCACAGCTGCCGAGGACTTCTGCGGGGTCCCCACCCGCACCCCAGGCTCCCCACCCGATCGTCTTCTGAAGGAGTGCTGGGTGTGCAGTCGGATACGAAGCCGCGGCCAGGTGGGGCAGCAAGCAAGGCCCTTGGGGCCGGACCTAACGAGGCGGGGCTACACGCATCGTGAGAGGACCAGAGCTGCCTTGGAAAGCAGAAGGGTGAGCTACCCTCGTCCATAAAGGTCTAAACGTGATGACGGAAGACTGCCCCCCGCCCGCACCCCCAGAACCCCCAGTGCTTTCCAAACTTGATTACAAACACAAGCAGCAGGCATCTAGGACGTTTAGACAAAACACACTTATGGCAACAAATGACCACCACCTACTTGCTGGAAAATGCAGAGATTAGGAAACGTCCTCGAGATGTCCAGTTTAATAAGCTCCAAGCTGGCTTCTCTGTCTGCGGCGGAAAACCCGGCATCTATCAAAAGACGGGAATCACGACATGTCTCAGAGGCAGGCACACGCATCGGCGACAAGGCTCTGAAGTGGGACGGGGGTGGACAAGAGCCTGACTACAGAGGGAGCCAACACAGCCCACCGTGGGCTTCTGAGGAGCAAGACTTCACGGCCCCAGCCAAGGCTGGATCGGCATCAGGGATTTCCCAGAGTCTGAAATCGAAATCTCGTACGAAGTTACCGAACAGCAGCGTGACTCGGTGGAAGGACAGACAAGGAAATATACACTCAACACACCTTCCTTTGCTCCAAAATGTCACCGGTGTGAACTCAGCATGTGTGGCGGTCACCGCGGGGGGACAGTTCTGAGTACTACTTCTGACAAATGCTCAAGACTGAGTGGTTTTGAATTCTGGAATCCCCAATACGACGCCAACAGTTTAAACACAGATCAGCAAACATGACGCCATTAAGCACCAGCAGTCACAGCTCCTGGGCGTCGTGGGGCATTCTACAACCATCACCTAGCGACTGTGCGGGCTCCTGTCTCCCTGCAGTAGTTCCCAAGCTCCTGTCAGAGCCCACCCTTGACCGGTGCTGGCGGCCAGGCTAAATCACAGCAACAGTGAAACCACGCGGCTCCTGACTGGCCCTCCTGCCTGTCTGCACACAAAGGCGTCTTGGGAACTGCTCTTTCTCATAAGCTTTTACTTTCTATTTATTTATTTGACAGAAACACAGCGAGAGAGGAACACAAGCAGGGGGAGCGAGAGAGGGAGAAGCAGGCTTCCTGCCGAGCAGGGAGCCCGATGTGGGGCTCGATCCCGGGTCTCCAGGATCATGACCTGAGCCAAAGGCAGACGCTCAACAACTGAGCCACCCAGGAATCCCTCTCATAAGCTTTGTCTTCAACTTGTTTGCTCTTAAAAAAAAAAAAAAAAAAAAAAAAAATCCCTTTCCCATGAAACTTTTTATAAATGTGCACCAACCGCTATTTCAGTGACAGAAAGTTGGCTGCATCATGAAGAGGACACACACCACGGACCCAAGTAGCCCGCCGGGTTTAGCTTGGCGTGTACCTTCGTTCTCCACCTCGGAGCCTCCTGTGCTGAAGGACCGCCACCTCTCCTTGGCTCGGGCAAGACAGATGTCGAAGAGCTCTGGAAGAAAAGCCTCAGGGTGACTATGACGGGCACCTGGGAGTCTGTGTCCTCCAAAGCCCCAGAGGGCACACGACCGCCTCAGACCACACACTCACGAGGCCACGTGAACGAGCTCCCCCGCAGCGTGGCCGTCCAAAGACACCATCACATACTGAGAAGTCATCCGCCAAGTATGACCGCGATGATAGGTCGTGTACTTCAATGACACCACAGCCCCTCCCACGCTGCTGTTCTGACTCGTGCCTGAGGTCACTGCCTCTACTAGACGGTGAGCTCCTCGGGGGTGAGACCATCAAGGTTTCCCACTCACCTGGGCACCCCGAGCGAAAGGCACTGGGACAGACACAGAGTGACATAATCAACAAACCTCGGAGCGACGGAGGGAAGCAGAGACCAGCAGAAAACCATCTGGTTTCAGATAAAGACAAGCAGCAGCTGCTTCCACCAGGGGCCAGCCTTCCTCCTCTCGTGGCCAGACTCGGATAGGGGGCCGAGCACGGCGGGCAGAGGCTTCTCAGCACCAGCGTTCTTGCTGGCGGCCAACGTGAGCCCCCAGAAGGCGGGCTCCAAATCTCCCTCATCCTTACAACTTTTTCAGTTAAGTCTTCTCCTTGAGTAGCTTAGAACAGTGCAATAGTATCTCAGTGCTCACAAATTCAGCTGTCCTAGCCTCCGCAGGTATATCCACGCCCCACTCTTGAAGGAATTCACGTGAGGACTCCACGTGCAGAGACCTCCCAGGCCCCCGGGCCAATGACCCCATCCCCGGGTCCCTCATCCACAACCGCATCGCTGACAAGCACCGAGAGAGCGCGAAGACGTTAACTGCAGCTACCCAGAGAATTCCCAGCACTTTATTTTTCCCACCATCACTCGTGGAATATAAAACAGAGCCCCCTGCCTTCCAGACAGCGCCCACTATTTTATTAAAATGTAAGTCAAGTTGTAGTAACAGTATTGTGATCCAGTAAGTGAAATCTTGATTAATGACCCTTTTCCGGCCCTGTTAAAGATCTGAGTCACACCATGCCAGTCGGCTGGGGCAGAAGAGGGTATGACTGTGAAGTGAAACTGCATACACTTATGCGTGGATGAGAGGATCTGGGCAACCTCTGCCCGCTCTCACTTTCCAGGAGGTAGGTGGGCTTGGCTTTGACCGTTCTAGCAGAAGACGGAAGGAAACCACCCCCTGTCCCCCGAGCACTGGGAACCACTGGCCAGAAGAGGTATGCGACAGTTCGGGCAGATGCCAGCAGACTCGGGCGGGAATGAGTCCCACAAGCATCTCTGTAGCTTTACTACTGGGTCTGCAGAAACGAGGGGGACAGCAAACATCCTTCCTCCTAGACCCGGGTTCAGAGCCCAAGGCTGGCTTCCCTAAGAGTGAAAGTTTAATAATAGTACTACACCGACTTCCTAGAAGTTTCCAATCTCACAAGCACAACCTTTAAGAGCAAATCTCCAGGGCTTCCCAAGGGGGAACACAGGCTTCTGAATCAGCCAGGGGTAGAAGAATCCTGACTCCAGCACGTACCAGGGTGTGGGGCCGTCCCGACCCTTCTCAGGACGGTTGTCGATGTTAGAGAAGACATGTAAATAAAGGAACTGAACGCAAGGTCCAGCCTCAACAACCGGCATTCAGGATGACCTGCATTCTTATACTGGCTTAAATATTCATTACAATGGAGATTAAGAAAAACCCAAGACGGAGGTGTGCATTCATTCAACAAATACTTCTTGAGAGCCTGCCATGTGCAGAGAGCTGGACCGGGCCCAGGTGATAGAGAGAAGAGCAGGACAGCTGGGACCGGGCACTAATCGTACAAAAAAGATGCAATGTAAGTAAGATGAACCCATCTCAGCATTGAGACTTTCAGGATATATAATCCATTAACTAGCTGTTCAGCCCCATCTACTCTGATGGCGTCCACAGAAAATTTTAATTTCCCTAAAATCAACGCAGGCATCAGTGAGGACCACACAGACACACACAGTGCTCTGCACAATGTGCAGCTGTTGCTGGAGTTTAGGACGTTTTCAAGAACAAAGACCGGCATAAATACTCAGCAATTTCTCCAAACCTCTACAAATGCTTTGTACAACTTAAACGTGACATATAATCCTCTACGTAAAGACGTTAAAATGAGCCAGAAAGGGAGCCTGGAGGAGGTCACTAGAAACGGAAACCAGGCACCATCCACACAAGCAGTGACCTGACTCAAGAAGGAGAATGCTGCCTGCCTGGACAAGGCTGCCATTGTGGGATAAGGACCAAAGCTTGAAAGAGTAAAAAGAAAAAAAAAAAAAAAAAGTAACCGTAATAAAAATACGAACCCTAACTACATAAGGAAGATATAAATCAGGTTTCCACTCGAATGCCTTCTACGGGATGAAAACCACCACTGCCCACGGCACGAGCACAGAGGGCCGGAGGAAGAGGCCCCCGTCTCAGCCGCTGAGACTACAGCCGGGCAGAAAAGCGTCTCGGCTCCCGGTGTCCAGCTCTCTCTAGGTGCGCAGCCACACGGAGTGTGGGGTGCGGAGCTGATGGGGACGACCACCTGCACACGCCACACGGAGCCCAAAGAAAGTGGAGTACCTGTCTCCATCTCCCCTCCGGACTACAGCTCCTGGGACGCAGAGACCCCAGGCCCAGCCCAGCAGCTGTCCTCCTACGGTGCTTATGTATGAGCCACCTGGAACAAAACGCTGCCTCAAAAGCCCGCAGCACCCCAACCAGGAGGCCCCCAGAAAAGGACCCCCCCCCACTGCCTTCCACTGCCACAGTCCCCATCCAGGCTGGCTTTCCACAGCACCTGGAGAAGAGATCCTGACGTGACCCAGCCCACTGCTGCTCTGAGACCTGCACCTGCTCTGACCCACTGTGCGCCCTTGTCCGTTCAGGGAAGAGGACAGGCAGCAGGAAGAAGGCCCGGGGTTTTGCTCAGAACTCCCAGGTAACTGAAGCACGGAGGACTGGCCCCGGCTGCTGTCGCCCCCTCCTGGAGGGCCCAGTTACCAGGCTGCCTCCCTCCCTCCTGGGGCAGAGTGGACGGGAGAGGCCAGAGGAAGGGGGCTGGGAGGTGGCAAGGGAGGATCAGGCAAGGTACCCACCATGAGTGATGTTTAACTCGTTCCCAATGGCTAAGCTCCAGACTTTGCCTCTCACGCTGGGAGGGATTCCCTGCCACCACAGATCCCGAACTTTTCTAGAGCACCACCTGCACAGAAACAGAAGCTCGGACTTGTGAGTTTATTCTCAGTGAAGAAACACCTGGCTACCTGGCGCCTAGCCCCGGGGCCAGAACAGCGGGGGACAGAGTCGCAGGTACAGCCCCCACCCTCGCAGAGCTGTAGCCGCGCGTCCCAGAGGCCAGGGGACGCCAAGGGCCCCGCGTGAGCAGGCGGTGCTGTTCCGGAGCTGAATCCTGTGTGACCGGCCCCAGTTGGGTCAAGGACGGGAAGGGCTTTCTGAGCAGAATGCACGGAATGAGAAACAGCCCGAGCTGCTGCAGGAACCGCAGACAGCTGGCATGGCACGGGGGTGCCCGGGGGCCGCGGCGGCGGGGAGCCCCGACAGCCCAGTGCCAGCCGCCACACTTGGGAAGTGAGCGGCCCAACCCCACTCTGCGGGCCGCGATCAACAGCCAGGACCTAACGTAAAGGGGCCCGGGCTAGCCTGGGGCTTCTCAGTGCTGCACCGGGGGGCGAGCACGGGCTGCTGCGACAGAAACCAGGTGTGCATCCCCGATTTCGCCCTTACTTGTAGAACCCAGAGCAGATTCCTTCTCCCCTCTGCCCTGCAGCTGCTGAGACCCTATCGCCTGCCCCCAAGGGCGCTGTGAAGGTCAAGTGGGGCAGTGCGCAGAGGTGCCCGGCCAGAGCACTGAACACAGGCTGCTGCGTAAGTGGCCCCGCCCAGCTCACATCAAGCGTCAGGCAGGGCAGGAGACACGGGGCGGAGGAGCACACTGCAGCCACACTGGGAGCCAGCCCAGGGGTTCTGAGCACCTCCACTCTGCTCCTGGGTCTGTTTCGAGAGAAAGTATTTCCTGTGTCCAGTCTATTAAAGACACTGCCTAGAAAAGCGGGCTCCGGGAATAACTGGTTTTCCTGGCAGAGGTCCTCAACAGGGCTGCCTGACCCCTTGTAACGAGAGTGAGGAACGCCCAGGGAAGTGCCAGAAGCAAGTCCCCAACATTCTGACATCGGTTCAAGTGGAAAGGGACAGGCCTGAAGGGAAACTCGCAGCCAAGCTCCCCGGCAGTGCCTGCTAACCGGCTGAAGCCCGGAAGGAGCCACCTGCCTCCGCGCACGGCCCCGGAACTGCCATCCACGCGCTGCCCCTCCCCACTCTGAATGTGCAGGGAGAACAGATTTCTAGCTGTCCACTGGGTGTTGAGATGACAGCGGCTGTCGGGCTCTGCTGGGTCCTGGCCACTGACCCCCACCCCCAGCCTCAGACAGAGGACCACAGATGCTGGAGCAGATGGATGCAGTATACCCTGGGGTCTTCCACAGTCACCTGGGCAGGAAAGTCTTCCCCAAGGAAGTCTGAGCTTTAAAGAACGAAGAGTTAGCTGGACGAGGCGTTACAGGGCAAGAGCACTCTAAGCAGAGGGCGTGGAACGTGCAAAGGTCCTGCGGCAGCCTAAGGAGAGGGCTCATCGAAGCCACAGAGCTGGAAGGTGAGCCTAGAGAGGAAGGGGCGGGTTATCTCACAGAAGTTCCCACCAGCTAAGCAAGGGAATTCACACCATATACAGAGCAGCAGGAAGTCATAGACTTCCTACACGGGGGGCAGAGGGGAGGAGGGAAATGACACAGACCTGGGCTTTAGAAGGTCCCTACTGAGCAAAGGCAACTGGGGGTCAGATGGGAGTGGTCATGGTGTCCAGGCAGGGAATGGCAGGGCTGAACCAAGGCAGGGAGGGAGACCCCACGCCACGTAAATTCACCGAAGGCTGTGGCGGGAGCTACAGTTCACACCGCCACTGGCGGCAGGTTCTAGAGGGAACCGCCTATCCGTCTAGTAGTACCCGCCACACAGGAGCTTACACTGTTTCCCAGTTAGGCAAAATCTCGTTGTTCCAGGTGAGGACAGCGTTGCCGATGCTCTCTTCTAGCCGGCACCTCTCCTCCAGCTGCCTTCTCCTCCGCTGGGCCTCCTTCAGCTCTGCGAACCGCGGTCACAAGCGAAGAGAAAGCACAGTTACCGGGCACCCGCCACTCACATGCGGGGTGACTCAGCTCAGAGTCACTCTGGGACACCACCCAGAAAACGCCACCAAAGTGGAGCCGTGACGCCTCCCTCCCAGCCCGCGTTTCAGGCCTCACAGGGTGCGGAAGGCTCAGGCCTTGTCCGCCTCTCACTAAGCTTTTTAAGTAGAAAGCGCAGATGGAAGACTACGCAAGTGAGAACAGGGTTCAACCACCTCAAGACAGAAACCCAAGAAACTACCTCCCCAGCCAACCTCACACACTGCCAACCACCAGACGCCCCCCGGGCCCAGCCCCCTTCCCCATCGAAACTCCAGCCTCGCCCCTCACAGCTCAGGCACGAGTCCTAGCGTGTGGGGAGCAACTCAGAGGAACAGCGTGCGTCCGATCCACACAAGCTTTTCACTGTTCCTTTTACTGTGGCAAAACACCCACAAAACGTAGCATTTCAGCCATTGTGAGTGGACAACCAGTGGCACGGAGCACGCTCACACAGCCTCCGGAACCTTCTCACCTTCCCCGACGGAAGCCCCTCTCCACTCTACGCTCCAGCTCTAGGGCTCTGACTGCTCTGGGCCCGCAGGTCAGCAGACTCTAACAGGACGTGCCCTTTAGTGGGCAGCTTATTTCACTGTGCGAGATGCCCTCGAGGTGTGTCCACGCTCTAGCAGGTGTCAGAACAGCCTTCCTGTTTCTGCTGAATTAATATTCGCTGTGGGATGGGCCCCCCTGTGTTTATTAAGTATACTTTCTTAAACATGCTGGCATCTTAGGGGGTTTTTTGTTTTTTTTTTTAAAGATTTTATTTATTTGACAGAGAGAAACACAGCCAGAGAGAGAACACAAGCAGGGGGACAGAGGGAGAAGCAGGCTTCCCGCCGAGCAGGGAGCCCGATGTGGGGCTCCATCCTGGGACTCCGGGATCATGACCTGAGTCAAAGGCAGTGGCTTAACCAACTGAGCCACCCAGGCACCCATCTTAGGGTTTTTAAGTGTTGCACGGGATTTCATCAAATCAATCACATCTCGTCAAGGAGGAAAGCAGACGCAGAGAGGGGAGGAGGCGTGCCCCCGACCTGGGACGGAAACTTCCCGCAGCCTAGCGCCGCTGTCCAAAAGGGTTCCTGTGTAGATTCACAGTGTTATCGCTCTGAAGGAAGCTACCGGGTATGGAGAGTTAGCGGAAACACATGCTTTTGATGGACAATTATAAATTTCAGATTATCTAGGCATTTGCCCAAGTTCAGGATCTAGGGCCCCAAGAGGTGAAAAGAAAATCTCCAGGAAGACACGAGATCTCGGGGTGTCTAAGAGAAGACATGCGTCAACGCTGTTACCTCGTTTCTTGGCCTGAACCACCATTTCTTCGTACTGCTGCCTGTGTTTCTGGGCTTCTTCAGCTGGCTTCGCTGGGAGATTTCTTGATAGAAAATAAAGGATTTCCACTATTATAAACATCAAATAAAAGTCTTTGAAAAACTTGAAAAATTACTTACTAAAAAAAGAAAAAAATGAAAAACTTAGAAGACCAAAACGCTACATTTATGAAAACGACCCAAGACCCAGCAATTTCATGAACTAAAAATGTTTACTTACAGACGTAAAACAAGCTCAGTATTTAAAAAACAAACAAAAAAAGCTGCAGTACGAAGATTAGTAGGAGCAAGTGCCCATAGTTCCCATAAACACTTCATCGTCTGGTGTTGCCACCGGGTCTCCGGAGCGACGGCGAGCTGACCACAGCGCACGGACAGCTGTCACCGTCACCGTGAAGTAGGGAGCCCAACAGCAAGTGTCACGGGTACAGAGGAATCTGCTCCCCGACCAGTTTCTCAAGGGCGTGAGCTTCCTATAAGCTACTGGCTCATCTGTTTTCTTTTCCATACAATGAGCATCACAGTTCTGAGCATCTACACGGGGTGTGCAATTGAAACCTGGGTGAAAAATTCAAATGTGCGGGCTCTTTCAGGAAAGTGCCGGTGAATCTGCGGGCGAGTGACAGCTGGGAGGAGGCAGGGTCAGGCTGGTGTGCCGCTAGCACAGCGCGGCCCGCGTTCTGGCACATTCTGAATGACCACCGGTCTTTCTGCCGGAAGGCGTGGCGCCTTCTCCCATAGGCCCCATTTCTCACAGCACTGGAACAGTGGTCCCGAATGGGCTCTTTCCAGGTCCCTTTCCATGTTTCTAACCCGGGACAGCAGGGACTCATCCACCGCACATCCACCATTCCTGAGTTAGTATCACAAGACCCATTTCGGGGTGTCTCAGTTAGTCGGGCATCTGGCTCTTGATTTCGGCTCCGGGTCGTGATCTCAGGGCCACGAGATCGAGTCCTGTATCGGATGCCGCTCTTGGCATGGAGTCCACTTGGGATTGTCTCTCTCCCTCTCTCCCCCAACTCACGTGTGTGTGCATGCTCTCTAAATATGTAAACAAATAAATAAAACCTTACCCCCCCCCCAAAAAAATATGATGACCCATTTCTTTTTCTTCGGATTTCAGGTCCCCTTAGGGACCACTATTTGAACAAGCTCTCTTTCTCTTTCTTTTCTTTTCTTTTTTTAAAGATTTTATTTATTTGACAGAGAGAAACAGCCAGAGAGGGAACACAAGCAGGGGGAGTGAGAGAGGGAGAAGCAGGCTTCCCGTCGAGCAGGGAGCCCCATGTGGGGCTCGATCCTGGGACTCCAGAATCATGACCTGAGCCGAAGGCAGGCACTTAACGACTGAGCCACCCAGGCGCCCCTCTCCCTCTTTTCAAAACTGTGGGATCTTTCTATTCAAACACAATGTTCATGAAGCTCAGTACTTAGACAAGCTGTGGTCTGGGACAATGAAGCAGTCCCTCTACTTCACTGATGCCTCCAAAGGTGATCTGTAAACCAGTCATTGAAGCCCGTCTCATCTGCCGATGGACACTGGAGGCCCAGGGACAGCAGAGGCAGGCCTGGTAAGACCACTCAGCCCACGTACAGCCGACCCCCAAGAAGCCAGCAGGCCAGACCAGAAACTGTCCCACCATGGCTGGGATGCCCCACAAGACCTTCTTTGCAGGATGTTTCCTGCGTTTCTTGCCGTTACAAGCCATCCCATAACTTACAGTGGCTACTTAAATATTTCTAAATGCTACATTAAAATGAAAAACCACCCACATAGAAAATCTTGGTCAAAACTTCTGTGTTAAAGGACAGTTTTGCAAACTGGCTCTTTATTACTATTATTATAGAACATATGTTAGCCCAGGGAATAATGCGGAGCTGAGGATATTACTATGAGTTAGGGCTTACTCTTCTTCCCTCTGGTGACCAGAGCTCTTTTCTAATACAAATGTGATCAGGAAATTGTACTTATCTACTCGAGCAAACGTTCTAGAGGGTCTTCTTAAGAATCTTTTTAAGACTCACGCTGGTCTGTCTTCCAGGATGAGTGCGGTGGTGGACAGTGGCTCAAAGTCAAGATTCTTCCTCACATTCTGCTTTGGGGAGGGTGGCTTGCTAGGTCGTCCAGCCTTGTCTTCATATTCCTGGGACAGAGAAACAATGGATAACTGGGCCTGGCCAGTTCTTTTTTTTTTTTTTTTTTTTTTTAAAGATTTTATTTATTTGACAGAGAGAAACACAGCCAGAGAGGGAACACAAGCAGGGGGAGTGAGAGAGAGGGAGAAGCAGGCTTCCCGCCGAGCAGGCAGCCCGATGTGGGACTCGATCCCGGGTCTCCAGGATCATGACCTGAGCCGAAGGCAGTGGCTTAACCAACTGAGCCACCCAGGCGTCCCGCCAGTTCTGATATTATGAAGCCCCTCCGAGTGTAAGAAAGCCATTTTGTAAGGACGTCCTTTAAGTCATTTTGAGGACAACACATTGAAGATATCTCCCTTTTGGAAGGAAACACTACCAACTAGAGGGGTCGGTGGTCCAGCTATGCAGTGAGGCCTGCAGCCTCCCCGCTGCTGAGGACCACCATCCCGGCAGCCCTGCCTCAGGCTCTGTGCCTCTCCGGGATAAGAAGTGTGTTCTGGCTTCTGGACAAGGCCAACTCCTAGTTGTTACTACAGTGGCCGCTGGGAAGCTCAGAGCCATAGCGTTCATATGACCCCCTGGATTCATCTCCTACATGCTCCCAACACAAACCCCCTTCCCTCTACCTGATGGCATTTTAGGCATTTCTGTTAGCCTTCTAACGGTTTTGGAAAGGAGGAAAAAAGGTTAGCCATTTTTTGCAGAAAATGATCAGAAGTGTTTCTGTTCATAGATATATTTTTCAAGTTCCGTGACACAATGTCACGTTAGTTTCCGGTGTACAGCACAGTGATTCCGCTTCTCTTTAGGTCACGCCGTGCCCACCATGGTGTGGCTGCCACCTGTCCCCGTGAACACTATCACGGTATCACTCCGTCCCTGCGCTGGGGCCCTGGTTCCCGCGACTTACTCACGCCAGCACCGGAAGCCTGCGTCTCTCCCTCCCCTTCGCCCATTTAGTCCCTCCACCTCCCCTCTGTATTTATGGGTCTGACTCTGCTTTTTGTTTATTCATCTGTCTTGCTTTTTACATTCCACATATGAATGAAATCGGACGGCATTTGTTTTTCTCAGTCTGATCTGTCTCACTTAGCATGACATACTCCAGGTCCAGCCAAGCTGTTGCAAATGTGATTTCATTTTCTTAAAAGCAGAAACGTAAGAAAAAAATTCTTTAATATCTTTGTATGAAGCCATCGCTGCAAGTGGTTATATAAATATTTGTGCCACAAGCAGCCTCAGTAGCACTGGGTCACTAATGTGTCCCATGGATTGTAGCCACAAAAGCCTGGTCACACCTAGTGACCCACATTCCCAAGGCCCAACCAGAAGAGTTCGGGAGAGTCAGCCCACGGTGGCACCGGAGGCTGCCTTCTGAAAGAGCGTGTGTGTGCGCGCGCGCGCGTGCGTGTGTGTTCTTAGCCCTCCGCCAAAGAGAGAAAAAGAACCAGTACTTTCTTATTGCCTATTACAGACAAGGCTCTCGGGAACCCCCACTCAAGGGAAGACCATCTAATTGGCAAGACAGGGCAAACGAATGAATAGTTAACCCAAGATTCAAAAAACCATTCCAGATAACAACAGAAGCAAATGGAAAACAATTAATTGCTAAATGAATTAAACTGACAGTGGCTGCCAAGGGGGTGTTACCGGTAACATTATTTGAACAGCAATGATTCTCTCAGCCAGAAGTGCCTACAGAAGCCTCTATAACGTAGACAGGCACATTTATGTCCTCCCGATCCACAGGCCGTGAGAAGTTGCGCACCCACAAGCAGGGGCGGGGCTCTGTGCTGGGTGTATAGGATTAGATGCCATCGCGGTCTATCCTGAAATGGTTCCACTAGAATACCAAAATGACTTCTACCTACCCGAAACTGAGAAAGCACACTCCCTTTTTCAGGGAGTCAACATCTGAGCACACGTCGTTCAAGCACTCAGCTGTGACTTAACACGGCACCGAGCCTTTGGAAGCTTCACATCTAGCACCAGGATGTCAGAGTCTTGAATTTTAGAGACAATCTACCAAAAGCCATGTGTTAAGAAAGGTTCTGAGGCATGCTGCATTTTAACAAGAATTAGTCACGAATGCCCCGTCGGGTGCTACTCACCTGCTGACCACGGTCTAGTGAACTACATGCCAAGGCCAAAGACGGCGAGCCCCAGTTAAACGTCCCAGAATGTGGACACCCACTTCCATCTGCTTTTGTGTGCTTTGCACAGACTATCTCACTCTCTCACCAATCTCCGTAGCAAGTCTCACCCCATTTTACAGATACGGTAACTGAGGCTCAGGGTGAAGTGACTTCCCCCAAAGTATACAGCCAGCAAGGCGCTGGGGTGGCCCATTCTCTGCGCCAGCCCAATCTCCTGTGAATATCCTCAAACAGGTGTGCTGTTTTGGAGGGAAAAGGCCCAGTCCTACACGGGTTAAGTGTGGCCTCTGGAGCCAGATGGGTGTGGGAACAAATTCAGATCCACCAAGAACCAGCTGCGACCCCCAGCAGAGCACTTGAGCCTCGTGTCCGCATGTGCAGAAAGGGAAGGAAAGCTGGACGAACCAGACAGGACTATCTAAGGAACAGGGAGAGGCTTGGTGCACAGAACGTTCTCAATGAACCATAGCCCTGGTTGCCGAATGCCATTACCCTCAGAAATGAAACAAGCGTATAAAGAAAAAAAAAAAAGAAAGAGAAAGCAGGCAAGCCAGCGAGCCCTAGGGCCAAATAATCAAGGAGCCCTGTAAAACCCGCAAGCAGCACAAATACAAAAAGGAGTAAAACTAACCAAATGCCTTGATTCACAACCAAAAAACATCAGATCTCTTCAGTCAGCACTCAGAAGCTCTGCTCCAACAACACAAAGGAGCCGAGGGCTTTGCGAGGACCTGACACACACAAGTCAGTGTTACTTCGCCTCCCACCAGCCTCTGCACCCCTGTTGCAGCTCGGAAGGTGCAAGGCCCGCTGGGGAGCACGGGACCTGGGACCAGGAGGGAAGCAAGCAGCCACAGCTCCCAGCACTCTCTAGAAGGCCCGGGAGCCGCCGCTCACCGACACGATGCAGAAGTAATTCAGTCATTCCCATGCTGCCTGAAGAAGGCTTTCAACCATGACAGAACCTGTAACACTGAGTTAAGGGCAGATGTAGGACAAATACGTTTGTTTTAATCACAGACAGCACTGCATGACTTAAAAAAAAAAAAAAAAAAAAGAGGTGGCTCTGCTGCTGTCCTGCCCAGTCTCACATACACACAATTGCAGGGAAAGCCTTTCCAGAGCTCCCACCAGCACTGCAGGTGTGAAGGGCGTTGCAAACGGTCACAGGTCTCGATCCACACCTCGTTCTTGCAGAGGTTCCCGCGGAGGTGTCATCAGTCAGCTCATCTTCCCAAATGCGACAAACCAACTTTAGAAACCAACAAGGACTGACCCCTTTTCCACCGCCTGACCGTCACCACCACCACCACGGGCCACACACCCGCTCCAGAGAAGGGCCCGTCCCCATTGGCCCTGCCTCACTGCCCAGCGTCCCCACCTGGCCAAGGGCACGGAGGGACAGATGCACACACTGGCCGAGAAGGGCCTGACTCCCTCAGGCACCGGTGTGATCCCAGAGGCTCACGTGGCCTTGCCCAAGTGCGTTGTGACAGGCAAATAAAACCTGGAGAATTCTGAAATCCAAAGGACTCACTCCTGGTCTTCCTGAGGATCCCAACCATTTAATTAAGAAAGCTCTTGCTGGGGTACCTGGGCGGCTCAGAGGGTTAAGCCTCTGCCTTGGGCTCAGGTCGTGATCTCAGGGTCCTGGGATCGGGTCCCACATCGGGCTCTCTGCTCAGCGGGGAGCCTGTTTCCCCCTCTTTCTCTGCCTGCCTCTCTGCCTATTTGTGACATATCTCTCTCAGTTAAATAAATAAAAATCTTAAAAAAAAAAAAAAAGAAGAAGAAAAAGAAAGAAAGCTCTTGCTGTTTGAAAGCATCTGGAGAATAGAAAGGAAGGATGAGGATGCCAAATTCCAGCTCATTCTGACCCAGAGCCGGGTTTACCATGTCCGTGAGGCCAGGGCAGTCCCGTCCCCTCCCCTCAGCTGGAAATACGGGTCACCCACAGCCTCTGCCCCAGCTGCATAAACCTGTCTACGCTCTCAAGCAACAAAACCACGGTTTAACCAGAAAAAAAAAAGAAGACCACTCGTTCTCAGCATCCTTTGGGGGGCGGAGGGGGGAGGGCTACAAATAAAACATCCCTGGATGTTTATGGGGTGCCATGGATGGGGTAAGAAGCACACAAAGAGTCCTAAGCCTGGTTCTGACCTGGGGCAAGTCTTCTTGTTCCTCACTCAGCCCTCCTTCTCATCTCTGGGATGGCATCAACCCGGAGGCCGTTCCGGAGCTGCCACTAGAGCGTGAGCCCCTTCTGGGGTCCAGGCCCAGCCTCAGGCCAAGCTCTCCTCACAGAGTTTCTTCTCTTGTTGGAACACCTAGGGATCGAGTTTTGATGAGCCCACAGGCTGCTCAGTACAAATTACCTTGCCCAACAGCCTGCCTGCCCCAGAGGGAAGTGAGAACAGGGCTCTTCCAAGTTCCAGGGATAAATCAGTTTAAGTGGTCACAGCTAACACTTTCTTTAAAATCAAACAATTAAAAAAAAAAAAAAAGCAAAGTCCTCATAGTAAGGGCAGTTCCTTTTGGTTCTATGCCTAGTTATATTTGTGTCCAGAGTCTCAACTTACATTGTCTAAGGCGTGGGGTGGGGGGAGGCTGTCAAAAAGGTTAACAAGTCACTCCTTTGTCAGCAGGGTAGGTCCCAGCCCCTGCCTTGAAGAGCTGACCAGGCATCCCGCTGGGGAGACCAGACCAACAACAGCAAACAAACCTGAACCTGGGGCAGAGCTGTGGGTGTGGTCCGATGACCCAGCAAGGGGTCTGGGGAAAAAGCCAGGACAGATAGCGGGGTCCCAACTCCACACAGGGGCAGAGAGCCAAACTGCTTTAGCAAGCAGGAGAAAAAGGGAAGGGGCCTTCATCTGTGGAGGGACCAGCACTTGAGGAGACCCAGGTCTCAACCTCGAGGGGCTCTGCGAGGGGCAGGAAGACGCTGGCAGAGCCAATGAGAGCAGATCATGAAAACTGCCACTAGAGAGCAAGCCCGGAGGACCGGGTATCCACAGCTGCGGGAATCCAGGACGGCATCACATAAAGGGTGCCCTCCGAGGGGACAAAGGTCAGGGAAGATCAGTCTAGATGCGGGAGAGGCATCCTGACGGCACAAGCAGCACTCAAGGGACACACTCGAGAAGGCTTCTCCTCAGGTCAGGGGGAGTGCGTGATGTGGGAAGTGGTGCCGAGTCAAAGTCTCAACAGCAAGCTCCCTGGAGTGGTGGGACAAGCCCCGAGAGAGGAGCTGGACTTGGGGAGAGCCAGAGTCAACTCTGGGAGGAGCCTGTTGGATGCTCCCAGGGCAGGATCCACAGCCCCTGTGTGATGGGACAGGGTGACAGCCTGCAGAGGTAAGTGTTTAACTTGCCATTGAAAGGAAAAACAAAAGACACCAGAGAGACATTTGTCTGAAGAGGAGGAAGAAAAGATCAAGCTCCTCAAATGATGAAAAGAAAGCATTCCTGGCAGGATGGCAGGTGGGGAGCCCCCGCCCCGGGGGGGTGGGGGGGTGGGCGCATGGAGAACTCCACCAGCTGGAAAGAGCAGGGCCCGCCATCAGTCAAGACCAGTGCCTCAGTTCCTGACTCAACTGTACACGGTGGCAAGATTAGCCTTTTCCCACAGGGGCACTAATGCTGCAGGTACGTTGGCCACTAAGCAAGGCGGGTCATCACATGTGGTCTCCATGGGATCCACATGACCCACCCTCCTGGCACCACAGCCCCACACCTGTGGCCAAACGTGAGCAGGCAGGAGGGCCCAGGCAGCCTGCAGGGGAAGCGCCAGGGGGCAGCAGGCCTGGGCCTCAACGTCCACCTCCTTAATCACCACCACCAGCACCATGACCTTGAGCGCATTCCTTTGCCTTTCCCCTGAGAAGGGATTACTGGACGACTACCACCGCAGGTGTCCAGAAAATGGCTAGAAATTATTTCCATTGTCGTGTTAATCACCCTTCTCAGCATTTCCCCAACAGGGCCATGGGGGAAAAGCGTGACAAGGAAGAGCCTGGAAGGCCACAGCTGGTTTCACACTTTGCCATGGGTAACATGGAGTTCTGGTCAGGAGAGAGGCTCTGGTCTGTTTGGACCTTTTCGGCAGGGAAGACTGGCCTGTCCAGGTTTCACAAGTGCTCAGCCTTCTGCGTGACTGTCCTGTGATCACCAGCCTGACCTCACAGGAAGAAAGCTCCCCCGCAAGGGACCTGGGGGGGCTGCTGGACCCGCAGCACTGTTCCCATTCTCCACCTTACCGGAAATGGCATTTGGGAAAGCAACTGCGGGAACCTCTGCTAATGGTTGTGCTCCTTACAAAACATGCAAAACACTGAAGTTAATATGCGGTCTGGTCAGTGCAATATCTTAAATATTAACTGTGGCTTTTAGCAAGCCAGACCTCTGCTGCCATCTGACCCAACAGGGTACAGGGTGCAGGCTGCCCCCCACCCCGCCTCCGCACAAAGACTCCCCCCCCCTCCCCCGCATCGCGGGCAAGGCCCCGCAGACCGGGGAGAGGGGGGCCGGGCCTGGCCCGAATCAGAGAACTAGCTGCAGTCCCCTGCAGGGTGACAACAATCAGGACGCGGCGGCTCGCCCCTCGGCCATTCACTGCCCCCGCCAAGGCCGACCCCCGGGAGAAAATCTCGAGGAACCGCACACACAAAGCCTGCGGGGGGGCGCGCGGGGAGCCGGGCGGCCGCGTGCAAGCCTCGGCTCGCTGGAGCAGTCGTGTGCAAACATGCACACGCACCCAGGAGCACCCACGCTAGGCGCCTAGGCCGGCGGGGGGGCCGGCCGCACTCACCATGAACGCCGCGGGACTCAGGGGCGCGCGGCCGGCGGCTCCATGCCCGGGCGGGCTCCGGGGACGGCTTCGGGGACCTCGGGCGGCGGCTCGGCGACGGAGACTCGGCGCGCGCGGGAGGGGGGGCGGCAGGCCGCTCAGTGGCGCGCAGATGCCGCGCCGGGCCTGGCTCTAGGTCGGGGGCGGGGCTTCGACTCCCTCCACCCCCTAGGGTCCGCCCCCCGCCCGCCCCGCGGCCCGCGCGGAGGGGTGGGTCCCGCCGCAGCCGCAGCACAGCAGCCCCGCACTGGGAAACACGCGCCCCGCAGAGGCAGCGGGGAGACCGCGAGCAGGCGGCGGAGCTCTGCTCCGAAGCGCGTTCTGAAATGAGAAACGCGTGTCACAGAAAGGAGCTGCAGAAGATGTCCGCACGACTCAGCTCCGGGTAGCGGGCTGCGAGCACACGGTTGCTCGTCTTTCTTCCGCAGTAAGGTGCGTCCAGTTCCAATGTTAGGGTTCACAGAGTAGCCCATCCCGAGGGAGACCGGACGACTGCTCCCGAGCGGGCGCGGGCTGGAAGGGGGGTTAGGATCGTGCGGGGCGACGCCACTGCCCTCTCCGCACGCACTCACGGAAGCCAGCCGCACCATGCATCTCACGTGGGAGCATCCCACTGTAAATTATACCCCGACTTACAGAAATCTTTAAAATCGGCGCAGGGGCAAAATTCCTTCTGGGCAGCCCGTGGGTCCAACGTCCAAGCACTGGACAGACTCAGTCTGGGACAACGCAAGACTCCTGTGGGATGGAAATTCGCAAGCCCCCGGACTGGGAGGACCAGGCTTTGCCCAGCTGATTGTCTGGAGCACAGCATCCCCAAATCGCCACTAGAAACTTCTTCACTCAGAATAAGCCTAGGATATCCACCCAATTGTATTCAAGAGGATGGAGGAGTAACGGGGAGCGTACGCAGAAACGGGAATTTCCAGGTCACTGGCAGGTGCAGTCACTTTGGAAGAAAGTCTGGCAGTCCCTCACAAGGCTCAGTACACCGACCACACCCCTGGGAACCTGCCCAAGAGAAACAACACGTCTCTCCATAAAGAGACCTGATGGAGATATTCACAGCGCCAACACACATTAACTGAGGACATGGGATGGATGGGAAGGCACGATGGACACAAGCTACTAAGCAGGCGAACCCCAAAACATAAACTAAGATTATCTGCAAGATTCCCTTTCTTTGAAGTTTCTTTAAAATGCAAATCTCTAGAGAGAAAGCAAATTACTGTTTGAGCTTGAAAATGGAGCTGCCAACCGGCCTGAGGGAACTTTCTAGAGCCAGGAAAGCATCCTCATACTGGAGTGCACTGATTCAATCAAGTTACACAACTGCATAAATTTCCTAAAACTCATTGAACATGGACAATGAGGAACTGTATGGTAATTATACTTCAATAAAGCTGTTTCAAAAAATAATAGAAGGATAAAGGGAGAGAGGTTGATTATGGATGAAAGATTAGGGAAAGCCTTAAGAGAAATTACTCAAAATTTGAAAGACAAAAGCATTGTGGGGTGTCTTTTCAATTCATACCTGGGCACTTTTAACACATCAGCCAGAAGTTTATTCAGTCCTCCAGGACGGTGTACCCATGCTATTTATTACTTTATGAGAGCCCAGAAAATGTGATAGACACACTGACTTGTAGATTGATGTCCAGTAGAAAAAACAACTCCAGAGGTTGTATTTTCTTGTCCCTGCCAGTCTGTTGGTTTAAATCTAACCTGACCATCTTATTCTAATTCTTTTCTTGTTTTTAGGGCAATAAATACCTAGTTCTTCAAATGCCCTTATCATCATTACCATCTCATTCAACTTCTCAATGTTTTATTTTTTAATTGTTTTTAACAATTATTTGCTTATTTATTTGGCAGAGAGAAACACAGTTAGAGAGGGAACACAAGCAAGGGGAGTGAGAGAGGGAGAAGCAGGCCTCTTGTGGAGCAGGGAGCCAGTTGCAGGGCTCGATCCTGGGACTCCAGGATCATGACCTGAGCTGAAGGCAGATGCTCAACAACTGAGCCACCCAGGCACCCCAACTTTTCAATGTTTTAAATGAATCTTTGGGGCGCCTGGGTGGCTCAGTTGGTTGGGCAACTGCCTTCAGCTCAGGTCATGATCCCGGAGACCCGGGATCGAGTCCCACATTGGGCTTTCTGCCTGGCAGGAAGCCTGCTTCTCCCTCTCTCACTCCCCCTACTTGTGTTCCCTCTCTGGCTGTGTTTTTCTCTGTCAAATAAATAAAATCTTTTAAAAAAAAAAAGGCTTATTAAATGAATCTTTGACCCATGGTCACGAATGAATGAATGAATAGAAGGAAGGAGGGAAAGGAGGGAGGGAAGGAGAGAGGGAGGAAGGAAGGGAAAAAAGAAAAGGTAAAGGTCATGAAAAAATGGCAGAATAACTGTTTTATAGCAAGAGAATAAAGGGACAAAAAACCAAGGGCAATCCACCAGCCTGACTGCGTTCCGGTTCATGACAACAGTGTGGTCCAGCTGGGGAAAAGCAGGATGTGGTCTGGTCGTGAACATGGTCACAGTCAAATGGAATTACTGATCCTTCTCCTAGGTGTGATAACAGCCTCACTGTTGACTGTACGAGAATGTCCGCTCTGAAGACCTGTATGCTGGCGTGTTGAGGAGTAAGAGATCATGACACCGGCAACTTACTTTCAAATGATTCCATTTAAAAAGGAAATACATAATAAAATGAATATCCTAACGTCAGTGGCTGTTCAGTCGCAGCGGAGCATGAATGGTGCTCACTGAATTATCCCTGGAACCCTTTTGTAGACTTAGAGTTTTTCTTCACAAGCAAAAGAAACTATGCAATGGCTGGTGACCGTCCTTCAGATCTTGTCATCAACAGCCACCAGCTCAGAAGCACCCACTGCCCTGCCCGCCCGGACAGAACACGGCCCTTCCTTCTCTCCCAGAATCAGCTTCCGCTTCCTCACAGCACTGATCACACTTGTAATTACATGTTTATTTCCTGGGTGGCTCAGTCGGTTAAGCATCTGCCTTTGGCTCAAGTCAGGATCTCCAGGTCCTGAGATCAAGCCCCGCCATCAGAGTCCTAGCTCAGTGGGGACTCTGCTTCTCATTCTCCCTCTCCCCCTGCTTGTGCTCTGTCTTCCCCTCTCTTTGCTCAAATGAGTAAAATCATAAAGGAAAAAAAAAAAAAAGATGTGTTTCCCTCAGGGGCCCATAAAACATGTGAGAGCAGTGGCTCTGGAGGTCTCTTCCCCACCGAAGGCCAACGAAACACACGGCACGGAGGAGACACAGAGTATCTGTGCTGTCAGTCATTTCTGCTCCCTTGCTCCCTTCCATCCATGCACATCCGGTGCTTGACCCGAGGAACAAAGACCAGCACAGTCCCTGCCCTCGCATCACTCCCAGACCAGCAAGCAGACAGCTGCTAAAGCAGAGGGGTGCTCAAGACACCACCCAGACTTCCAGAGCCCCCGGAGGCAGCCGACCTTTCTGGAAGAAGTTGCTGGAGCCAGAGAGGACTAACACTTTTGCAAAGCTCCTTGCTCACAGGCGAGTGGGTTCTCAGCTCTCCCTGCCTCCTCCGACACCTAGGGCCACGTACACTTCAGAAACCAGCCAACCTCGGCCCACAGTCTCACCAAACTTAAAGACGAGAGAGGTCCATGTTAAATATATGCTAAATACGCATTAAGATATGCTTACCAAAACTTATTGCTTATGTCTTCTGGAAGACTGGAGCCTGCAAGTTTGATTTTTGGGGTTTTTTTTAGAGATTTTATTTATTTATTTGAGAGAGAGAGTGAGAGAGAACATGAGAGGGAAGAAGGTCAGAGGGGGAAGCAGACTCCCCGTGGAGCTGGGAGTCCGATGCGGGACTCGATCCCAGGACTCCAGGACCATGACTGGAGTCGAAGGCAGTGGCTTAACCAACTGAGCCACCCAGGCGCCCTGCAAGTTACTTTTAACAGGTTTCTACTGCATTATTTTAGAACTGAGGACCACTTGCAAAGTTTTAACTATATATCCTACCATCCTACCATGTGATAACGGGTTGACTTTTACTAAATTTTGAAACTTAAAGCAAAAAGCAGAGGTCAACAGAGCCTTTTCCCAATCTCAGTGTGGTTTTAGATCTCGTGTCCACCTTTATCCGCCTAAACAACCCTCCCTCCTGAAGGCACTCCCCGAGCTAACCAGCGCTCATTCCCAGGCTTCCTGTAGCTCTGCCAACACAGGGGATTTGCTTATTTGAGTAATCTATAACATCCTTGTCTTTACCTTTGAGGTCAAGGAGGTAAGACTGACCCACTTGTTAAAGCAACATCCTAGCAGATGCTCACGGCTGATGCATCTCGCAAGGGATCAAAAGATGACTGAAGCAACAACTTCCAGTCCTGGGGACTGGGTAAGTAAATCACGTCACACAGAAGGCCACTACTTAGTAAAAAATGAGATCATGAAAAAATATCTAAGGATACAGGAAAATGCCTATGTTGTCATAAAGATAAGAAGGAAAACATTCACAAGGTTTTGAATTTTGACACTCACTCACCCACTTAACAAATACGTATTAACGACCCACTAAATCTTGGCACGGTTCCAGGCCCTAGAGATAAGGCAATGTTGAGCAAACGAGTTTTAGACCTTGCTTTTGTGAACTTGTAGTCTAGCAGGGTTGAGAGGCCGGCCATAAAGAAACAAGCGAGCAAGAACTTAAGATGGGAAATAGCGAACTCTGTGACCGTGATGACTGATGGAGATGTGCTGGGCGGTCATTCAGACCAGGAGGGCAAGGAAGACCTCTCAGAACACCATCTCAGAGGGAGCACTGAGCTGAGACCCACTGAGTCTCATTCAGTCCTAACGATCCCATGAGGTAGGAGCTGAGCGTTGGATTCGGTGTCAGAATCCTCAGCACCTGTGAACGTGACCATCTATGGCAGAAGGGGCTCTGCAAATGTGATTAAGGTTATGGACCTTGAGATGGGGAGATTATCCTGGATTATCTGTGTGGACCCAAAATAACCACAGGTATCCTTAAAAGGGGGACGCAGAGGGGGATGTGACTCTGGAAGGGAAGGAGACGTGAGAGTCAGAAGTTGGAGTGAGGTGGCCACACGCCAAAGAATGCCAGCAGCCTCCAGAAGCTGGAAGGGGAAGAACAGACTCCTCCCTAGAGCCTCTAGAAAGACCAGCCTGGCCAAAATCTTGATTTTGGCCTGCAAGGCGTGCTTAAGACTTCTGACCTCCAAAGCTGAAGGAGAATAAATGTGGGCTGTTTTCAGTCCCCAAGTATGTGGTGCTGTTACAGTGGCCCCAGGACGCTAACACAGTCAATGCCAGCGTCCCCTCCCCCACTTCTCTGTTCCCAAACACAGCACCTGAGACTCTGAGTGGCCCCTCTGAGAAGCAGTGGATGGGAGGTGGCAGGGCACAATCTGAACCCAGGCCATCCAACTCCAGAGCCAAGTTCTCTGGGGGGCTGTTCCTGAACTAAGATTTCAGTTTCCTACACCGGCACTCCCTTCACATGCCCGAGGCCACATTAACGATCAGACCCAGGCCTGAGACCAAGGAATAAATGCAGTACTTGCCTGTTACTTCCGGGAACACCACAGCTAGTTTCTACTACTTTCTACAACGCGAAGGCCCCATCCGAAGTGCTTCCCCGCCGACGAGAGGTTTTTTAAAAGTTACACTCTGAGTTCAAGTTAGACAAATCACCTTACAGGGAGGTGTGGAAATGCCTCACTCTCCTCCAGTGTGAGGTTTCTCGGAGTCCTACGCAGTCATCCATGAAGGAGGGCAGAATATAACACTGCAGACGTGCCTCTTTGGCACACTGATTGTTCCAAGTTAGTCTTTCGAGAAACAGCAAATGCAGGGACACTGACCTTCCTCTGTCCCCCTGGAAGCAGGAGTAAGTCTCCAGTGTGAGAGGCACCCTCCATGTACCAGGAGGGACAGAGGTGTTCTTGCCACCAGAGACAGGGAACTCAGGGTCAAGAAGGCTGCGTCAACAAACCTTACTAGGTCTTCACGAATCGACTATCTCAAGTCCAAACCCCCTCAGCCTGTCAGTTCTTCACAGTCTTAACCATTTGTCTAAAATGTGCACAAGCTGCCTGTTTTGGTCACTTCTTAGAGTCTCTCATACATACAAAATTAGTTTTTCTCCTGTTCATATAATGTTTCATTACTAGACAGGCCAAGGAACCTAGAAGGGGAGAAGGGAAAATGTTCCGCCCCCACGCCTGCTGATCAGGCCTCCTCAGGCAGCCTCCTAAGCACTGGGCCCTGCACTTCACGCTGGATGCGCAAGAAAAGCCAGCCAGACCTGGGTCCCTTGGTCACTGGAAGTGTCTCCCCCGCTGCTCCAACAGTGTTTGAGAGACTACAAAACAGCTGAAAATCTCAGTCTCCCACTGGGAATTAGATTGATGCCAGACTGGTGCTCTTCGGCTGTCACTGTTTTCATGTCAACACATTAAATTGCCCAGAGAAGGGCAAAAGCATTTGAAAAGCTCCCAATGGCCACCTGTCCGGGTCTTCCTGGGAAGCTGCCTCTGTTCCACTGCTACCACAAAATGCATCCTTCTGGTTCCAGTGACAGGACGGGCCCCCCAGACTGCAGATACCATTGCCAGAGCCCAAGGTCAGTGGGAAATCCGGCTTCAGAATAGGAACTGCCTCTCCGGCTCAGCACAGCCAACTGCATCTTTGAGTCCTTTATCCATTCTAATTTCCCGGGTACCTGGTGTGTGCAGACCGAAGAGAATGTGCACAGCTCACACAGCCCACGATTCCGCAATAACTCTATCAATGTGGATGAAACGTGTGCATGTGCAGTCTGGGAGGGTGGGCACTAACCTGCCAGGGACCCCCACCAGGAGGGGCTGGGAAGTCTTGGGGTGAAGAGGGCATTCCTGTTTTACCCTACCTACATCGATCATTTGGGTCTTGTTTTCATGAATTACTTTTATAATTTGAAAAAAACAAATTTTGGTAAAGCCATTTCAGATGGAATCCAAGGCTGATTTGCCAATTGCAATTTCCAAACCACACTGAACATTCCTGCAGCAAAGCTGACTTGTTTTTAGTTTTGTTTTTTTAAATTTCATCCACCCATGAGAGGGAAGGTGTAGTCACGAGGTTAGACCAGAAGAGGAGGAGCCACCGACCTCTACAGAGCTCCCACTGGACGCCAGCCGCTGCCCCGGGAGTGCCTTCAGCCTCCTTGACCCTCCCAAGCACAGGCAAGGTGCATAGGATCTTTGCAGAATAAGAAATGAAGTTCAGACAGGTAACGTCACTGGCCCGGGGCCACGCAACTGACTGTGGACGACACAACCAAGACAAGACTCAGGGCCCTGTGATCCCAGGCAGAGTTCTCTCGTGGTCCCCTTGCCTTCCCAAACCACAGACCTTTCACCTCTGCCCTGTCAGAGGGCCCCCAGGAAGATCTGCGGGGGACCTAACACGTGGCCTTCTGTTCCTGAATTCCTCTCTCTCCCTGGGAGCCACGTGGGCAGACAGATGGGGAATTTACCACTTCCACATCAGGAAACATAAGCAAACCATAAGAGGTACTATGCTCTGGAATTTCAGTTTATATCGTTGACAGGCACCTGAAGTGCAAGAGTTACACTTCTCAGAATATATTACCCATTACCACAATAGTGGGGGACGGTCTATCCAAAGAATAAACACACGGGTCAAATTCAAGGACCTTGCCATTTCCCATACAGAAACTTCCCATCACTTCCTCTCTGCCTTCTCGTCCAGAAAGGCATCATGTACAAGTCTGATAAATAATTAACCTGCTGCTTCTCCAAAAACCCAAATTAATGGGACAGGACACTTTGTGCGATCATCTCCTGAGACTCCACCAAAAGGTCCCTGTTGCATACAGCAGAAGACGCTGGCCTAGCACCTCGCCAAGCCCGAACTTCCAAAACAGGTTCAGCTTCTGACAAGGGATCACCACAGCTGTTTACCGTAGCCCTCTTTGCTCTGGCCACTAGGCAGCTCAATGTCCCTTCTGTAGCATGCCTCTGGAGGCACACGTGGGTTGTGTTTTGGGACATCCATTCACCTTTGGCTTCATCTTGCTATCCTGGGCCCAAAAATTCCTCAAATTTTTTCTCTCTCATTCTGCATACATTTTTTTCTTATGTTGTTTTGACTGTTTCTTTTTTTACAATTTTTTTAATTTAAGTAATCTCTACTCCAATGTAGGGCTCAAACGTACATCAAGAGCTGTATATTTTAGCAAAGGAGCCAGCCAGCTGTCCCCTACACACATTATTTTTTTATTTTATTTATTTATTTGACAGAGAGAGAGATCACAAGTAGGCAGAGAGGCAGGCAAAGAGAGAGGAGAAAGCAGGCTCCCCGCTGAGCAGAGAGCCCAATATGGGCCTTGATCCCAGGACCCTGAAATCATGACCTGAGCCGAAGGCAGAGGCTTAACCCACTGAGCCACCCAGGCGCCCAGACACACCTTTTTTAAAAAAATATTTGTCAAATAAATAAATCAAATCTTTAAAAAAAAATAAAAAATATCTCTTAGGCTGGGACGCCTGGGTGGCTCGGTCTGTTAAGAGTCTGCCTTAGGCTCAGGTCTTGATCCTGGGGTCCTGGGATGGAGCCCCATATTGGGCTCCTACTCAGCAAGGAGTCTGTTTCTCCCTCTGCTTCTGCCCCCCTCTCCCTACTTGTGCGTGCCCTCCCTCTCTCTCCCTCCTAAATAAATAAATAAAAATCTTTAAAACTACCTTTTTTAGAGTAGATGTTCGCACAGAACAAAATTCAAAAGATATAAGATGGTATACAGGAAACCAGGTCGCCCTCCTCCCTATCTCCCACGTACCCAGTGCATTCCCCTCCCCAAAGTAATTCTACCACAATAAGTTACGTAAGTATCCTTCCAGAATCTCTGCATCTACAAAGATATGTGTGTATCTTTACATGCACAGACACACTCATAGAATGGTTATTCATTTTGCTTTTTAAGATCTGCACTTTATTTCACTTAGGGATTTAACCAACTCCCTACTGCCAGGCATTTAGCTTGCTTCCAACAACTTTTGGTGCTGGAATCAATACCCTCAGCAACCATCATCTACCTTATGTACTGAATTCATCTCTAGGATGAATCCCCAGAAATGGAAACATGGGCCAAAGGTGACCTGATGGATTCGTTCAATGCTCGTTATTTTTCTTAAAATATTTTTGACGTACATAGTTCTACGACTTCTAACAGCTACCGCCACCACAACCCAGATGCAGAGCCGTTCTACCAGCCCCAAAAACTCCCTCCCTGCTCCTCACACCCACGCCGTCCCCGGCACCACGGCTGTTGTTTGCGGTGTATCACACATATGGAATCGTATAGCCTGCCAACTTTTTGTGAGCAGGTTCCTACACTCCGGTAATACCCAAGGCTCACCCAAGATCGTCAATATGGCGGATTATACCAACTGATCTTCAACTGCCAAGCCGGCCTTCTGTTCCTGGCAAAACACCACTTAGTTGTGGGGTATGGCCTTCTTTTTTGTCTTTTGTCTTTTCTTTTCTTTTCTTTTTTAAGTATCAGTGGATTCAACTTGCCAGTATTCTATTGGGGACTACATGCGTCTTCACGAGGGAAAGTGGTCTGCATCGGATTTTTTTGTACTGCACTTGTCTGGTTTGGGGTCAGGGTAATACAGGCCTCATAAAATGTGTCAAGAGTTGGTCTCTCACCTAAAACTGGTGTTATTTTTCTTTAAATACTGGCAGAACTCACCAAGGACACTCCCTGGGCTTGAGATTTCCATTTCTTTAATAATTAAAGGATGACTCAGGTCATCTATTCCTCTTGGACGAGTTCTGGTGACGTGATTTTCAAAGAAATGGACCGTTTTAGCTACATTATCAAACTTATGAATGTGGAGCTATCCATGACATTCTCATTATCGTTTTAATTTCTATGGTATCCCCTTTCTCACTTGTCTTATTGATAATTTGGTTCACTTCTCTTTCTGTCAATTTTGCTAGAGTTTGATCAATTTTCTTCATCATTTCAAAGAAGCAGCTTTTGGTTTCACTATTATTTTTTTGTTTTCAGTTTCACTGATTTCTGTTCTTATGTTTATTATTCCCTCCTTTTGTCTTGCTTTAGGTTTATTTGCTTCTTTTATGGTATTTATTTATTTATTGACAGAGAGAAACACAGCAAGAGAGGGAACACAAGCAGGGGGAGTGAGAGAGGGAGAAGCAGGCTTCCCACCAAGCAGGGAGCCCGATGCAGGGTTTTGATCCTAGGACCCTGGGATCATGACCTGAGGCAAAGGCAGACGCTCAACAACCGAGCCACCCAGGAGTCCCTCTTTTATGATTTTTAAAGTAGAAAATCAGATTGATCGGTGAATTTTGTTCTTTTCTAACACGAGCATTAAAATGCTTTAAATATTGTTCTAAACATTATATCACACAAATTTTGGTATGTTCTATTTTTGATCGGTCCAGAATATTTTCTAACTTTCTTTGTAACCTCCTCATTGTCCCATGATTTATCTAGAGATGTGTTACTTACTTAATTTCCAAGTTTGGGGGTAGGTTCTTGTTATCTCTGCGTCACAGCTTTACAGTCTAATTCCACTGTGGTTAGAGAACCTCTTTTGTGTCATTTTAATCCTTTCAGCTTTCAGTTTCTTTTATAACACAGGTTATGGTCTATCTTGGTGCACGTTGTGGGCATGCTTATCAAGCATGTGCGCTGAGCTGGAGCATTCTAGAAACATCCGTCAGTCCAGCCGGCCGATGGTCGGTCCTTCTGTGTCCTGGCGGGTTCTGTCAGTGGCCTGTGGGTCACTGTCCTGAGTCGACACCCGGGTGATAACTGTGGCCTTGCACACTCGTTCCAGCTCCGCCCATCTCTGCTTCATGCCCTGCACGGCTCTCTTGGGCGCAGACACACGTCAGAGTCCTTCCGTCCTAACTGGGTGACGTCCCGCCTCATCCCTGGGAACTTCTCGTGCTCTAAAATCTAATTTTTCTTATGCTAGTCTATCTACTCCATCTTCATTTCAATTAGTGCTTTCATGGTCTACCTTTTCACACTTTTTCATTTTAACCTACGTGTTTTACATGTGAAGTGACTTTCTTTTAGAGAACACGTATCTCGGTCTTTTTAATTTTCTCAGCCACTCTGACAATCTGTCACAACTGGTGTGTTCAGACCATTTATATTAACATAATTATAATAACTGATAAGTTTCAGTTAATATCTGTTTTGTGTTTTTCCTTCCTCTATTTCCTCTTTCCTGCCTTGATTTCATTTTTTTAACTTTTCAGAATTTCCTTTTAATTTGTTGTGTTTTTTACTCTCTCTGTTATAATTTGGCCTTTGACCTAGGGGTTATAACACACCTTTAACTTTTTTATACGCTTACCACCATATCCCTTTGTGTGACATCCACAGACACTGAAAACCCAGACGACGTTCCAGTCTTTGCCGTCGACGGAACAGGCCCTAAAGAGCTCACTAAGAAAACAGGGGTCTACTGTTCCACCTAGAGCTCACCGTTCTCCTCCTTTCTTCCAAATGTTCCAAGTCTCCTTTAGGTGTAATGACCCTACCATCTGAAAAACATTCTTTAGCAACTCAGATCTCCCGGCAACAAATTCTCCCGCTTTTCCTTCATCTGAAACCCCTGTATTTCACCTTCACCCCTGCAGGGTATTTGCATCTGACAAGAATTTGGAACTGATGGCTCCTTCCTTCCAGTACTTTAAAAAATGGGTTTCTGGTGCGAAAAATCAGTCATTCGAATTGTCTTTCCCCAGTAAGTAATGCATTTTCTGCAGTGCTTGTAAGATAGTTTTTTGTCTTTATTGTCAGCAGTTTGATTATGATGTGTCTGGGCATGGTCCTCTGTGACTTCCTCCGGTCCGGAGTTCAGAGGCCCCTCTGCCAAATCTTGCAGGTTTAGATCTTTTGTCGGATTTAGGCTGTAGTCAGATGCTATTTAGTCCATTATGTTTTTCTGCACCCTGTCTTTCTCCTTCCCTTCCAAAATCCCAAGAACACCACAGCTCGACCCGTTAGTACTGCCCTATGTGTCCCTAAAGCTCTGCTCACTTTTTCTCCAATCCTTTTCTCCATATTGTTCAGATGGAATGGTTTCTAGGGACCTATCTCAAAGTTTATGCCCTCTTTCTGCTATCCTCTTCCTGCTATCCTCTTTATTCTGCTACTATCTGCCTATCCAGTTAGCTTTTTAAATTTTTACTGTCACTGTTATTTTTTTTTCTTTTTCAAGATTTTACTCATTCATCTCACAGAGAGAGAGAGCACAGGCAGAGACAGAGGGAGAAGCAGGCTCCCTGTTGAGTAGGGAGCCTGAGGAGGGTCTCGATCCCAGGACCCTGAGATCATGACCCTAGCCAAAGGCAGACACTTAACCAACTGAGCCACCCAGGTGCCCATACTACTGTTACTTTTTATTAAAAAGTTCTGTGTAGGTGATCCCTGGAGACCCGGGATCGAGCTCTGCATCGGGCTCCTGGCTCCACAGGAAGCCTGTTTCTTCCTCTCTCACTCCCCCTGCTTGTATTCCCTCTCTAGCTGTGTTTCTGTCAAATAAATTAATAAAATCTTAAAAAAAAAAAAAAGTTTTGTGTAGGGGCTCCTCGGTGGTTTAGTGGGTTACCCCCATCTGACTCTTGATTTTGGCTCAGGTCATGGTCTCAGGGTCGTAGGACTGAGCCCTGCATCGGACTCCGCACTAGGGATGCAGCCTCTCTCCCTCTGCCTCCCCTACCCACCCAGATCTCTCAAAAAAATAAAAAAATCCACATTGTTCCTTTTTATATTTTCTAATTCTTTTTTTTAATTTTTTAAAAGATTTTATTTATTTTAATTGACAGAGAGAAACACAGCGAGAGAGGGAATACAAGCAGGGGAGTGAGAGAGGGAGAAGCAGGCTTCCCGCCGAGCAGGGAGCCCGATGTGGGGCTTGATCCTTGGACTCCAGGATCATGACCTGAGCTGAAGGCAGTCACTTAAAACTACTGAGCCACCCAGGCGCCCCTATTCTCTAATTCTTTACTGACACTTTCTGCTTCCTATTTCAAGAACACTTCCCCTTATTTATTGGAGCATTTTTATAATGGCTGCTTTAGAGTCTTTCTTTGCTGGATGATTCTGACACCTATGTTATCTTGGTACTGGCGTCTGTAAACTGTCTTTTCCAGTGGCAGTTGAGATTTTCCTAGTATGTCGGAATGGCATTCTAGACCTCTCGACCGTTATGTTACAGTGCTCGGGGTCTTATCCAGACCCTTTGGAGAATGCTGACATTTTTATTTTACTAGGCAACTGACTTGGTTGGATTCCAGCCCCATGTTCCGACAAGCCTTCCATGGGTTGTGGCTTCAAAGTCAGCAGGCTTTTCACAGCACTCGTTGCCTATACGCCCGCCCACGTGCGCCGTCCCGTGGCCAGCAGGGGGGCTGGGTGCTAGTCTATTCCTGAAGTCCAGTTCTCAAGTCTACCGCTGCTCATTAGGGGCGGATCTGTGTATCCACAACTTGAGAGTCAGCCCCGGAGTTGGTAACAACCTAAAAGGTCACTTTCATGAGCTCCTCCTCTCCACATCGTCTCCAGAACGTGCAGATTCCCTGGGTCCTTTTTCTGGTTCTCTAGCCAGATACACACCTCCCACAGCCTTGGGCTACGTATTCTCATAGGGCGTCAGGGGTCTGTCTGCCCCAGCTTCTTGGGAACAAAGACCCTCTAATCATTTCCCCTTCCAGAAAGTTTCAGACTCCTGCTGGCCCGTTTCCACTGCCAGGAGACTGCATGGGGACTGGGGTGTGAGAAAACAAAGAAAAGAAAAAAACGAGAAGTCGGGTTTCTGCATTCTCTCTGAGTGCAACAGTAGCGCTCCTCATACAGAACTAGAAAGGATTTCCTGCTCCGAACACCCATCTAACTCATCTCTAATACCTGGTGCTCATTAACACCCATGTCTGGGTCTTAGGATCCCCTGAGTTTGGGCTGAGGAAATACCAGAGGGGGGGAAATGGTGAGGTCAATCAAGTCAGTGGTATTTTGAGTTGTGGTCTTTCCTCCCAGTCCACCTGCTACTGTTTACTTTTCAGAAGGCTAAAAAGCTACTCTACATATTACGCATCATGTTCCTGTTCTATAGCTGCATTCACAGGAGACCAAGGTTAGAGTATGCTTACTCCTTACCCAGAACTAGGACCTGCTCTTTTTTGTAAACAGGTTCAACCCTATTTTGAGGATGAAGCACGTTCTCTCCTGTTGTTTTAGAGTCACCAGCCACCTGTACTCACCCTCCAGCCTTGTCTTCCCTGCAGTCTGTGAGGCTTTATGTTTTTCTGACTACTCAGATTTCGCAGAGCCCAGAGGTGAGGAGAATGAATATCACTTCAAGCTCTTCTGGCTTTGCCTTCTTCTGGGATTCTCTCTCACATCTAAGGGCTGACCGGAACTTCCAGAAGGCCACCCAACTCGTTCCAGGTCACACACGCCCAAATACATGCACGCTTCTTTACTCACATGACATGTTTTATCCAGGACACTGTAGCCTGCAAGCCTGTCCTCCCTGCAGCAGTCCCCGACCGGCGGTAGCTGCCTGGGGGCTCAAAGAGGATGCTGTCTGAATCCCTCAAGTCTGTGTACCTGGTGTTAGGTCTAAAGGTTCACAAACTCTGCTCTGAAGCATCTCCCCAAATGTGTGCAGCCCTGAGCTCCTCCAGCACCGCAGGTTACAAAAATTCACTTTGACTTCTGAAGCGGTCTTTTCTTCAAATAAATCAATAAATCAATAAAAATCAAAAGACAATGCATGGGACAATTATTGAAAGGAATAACACCAAAATGCAAACAGCGGTTGTTTGGGGGGGCAGTAAGATGCCCAGGTGTTTTCTTTTCTTTAATTTGCCAATACCTTATACATCTTCTACCAATTACTAGAACCAGGATAATCTTTTTAGATCTTTTAGTAAGATTTCACCCGCATAACTTCGCCGGAGTATCCAAATTCCCCAGCAAGTCACTGCTTCTCACACTCGGCTGCACATCAGTCACCGACAGAACGCAAACACACAAAACACCAGTCAGCCTGGAAAGGGGTTGTGAGAAGAGAGAAGTCAAGAGCAACTCTCAAGTCTCAGACCTGAAAAAGGAGGCTAAGTCTATCACTTTCCAAAACGGGGAGAGATGCAAAGGGAGCACGCCCAACGGTACTGAAAACACGAAGTAAAAGTCAGGCCGGACTCGGCTGGCGCACCCCCAGGCGAGGTCTGCAGTTCAGGGATGGGGTCTCAGCTGGGAGCAAACGTGGGGGCGTCCGGCGGAGCCTCGGGTCCTGCTGAGGTCTCGCAGGGGGTGACCACAGAGAAGCACCGGAGAGGCACACTAAAATCTAGAGGGCACCCCGCAGAGGAAAGTGTGGCGACTTGGAGGTCAAGGTCAGAAAGCCCTGCAAGGAGCAGCGGAGAGTTTGATAAGACATGGGCTGAGGAATGACCCTTGGACCTGGTAACAGGCGGTCACTTGAAAACCAGTGATGCGCAGACCCTAGGACGGAAGTGGGGGCCACGTCCCTCACAAGGCTCATCACAGCTGCAAGTACCTGCAAAGTTCTTGTGCTTCAATCTGTCTGTCCCCAGCCCACGGGAAGGCCCAACGAAGGCAGGGGCGATGCAAGCCTTGCCCTTCACTGCAATCCCAGAACGGAACCCCACAGTGGCTCAACTACATGGGACAAAGGACTGTGGAATCCAAGAAGAAAGGTTCCTCTTTCTCGCAAGGCAGTGGATGCATTGCCCCGAGGGGCCAGTGTGGCCAGAGCCCCGCCCCGTACAAACCCAAGGACAGAGGACCCCAAGACAGCTGTCTCTATTCTCAGGGGCCTCTCCAGTTCACCAGCAGCTGCCATGATGGGCACCTGGGGTACTCTGGACCACTTATTTAACCTGCCGTGGGCAAAGATGGCTATTTGCTGCCCGATACTCAGCATCCCCTTCTCCGACAGCAGTGTTTCTGCAATGTGAATACGCGTGACCAACACCTGAAGCATTTGTTAGAACACAACTTGGGGTACCCTCCTGCCCCACAGCTTCTTCAGTGGGTCTGGGATGAGGCCGGAGAACCTGGGTTTCTAACAAACACCCAAAAGTTGATGATCTTAGTCCGGGGACCATACTTTGAGAACTACTGCTTTAGGGTCATTCTCATAGCTATCCTTGGTCATTTTTGTTTCCCTTGTTTAGAAAATCTCTCTGAAATAATGTAATCAGAGAGAAAAATTATTTTTCAAAACTTTTATGAAATTTGAAAAGATACCTGAAAGTAACATTTCCTAAAAATGGCAGCCATGTGTACCTAAGGCTCAAGTGAAGAGAATCTGGCCCAGTTACAGGGAAGTCTGGTGCGTCCCGGGGTGCCCTGGGCAAATCAAGCGTAGCACCTGCCACTCGCTGGACCTAGTAATTAAAAGCCACGACCGCCCCTCCTTGAGTACTAAATCTGGGCCACCGGCTGTGCGAAACATGGGACAAAAATACTTCACATACGTGATCTCTTAACGTATAACAATCCAGGGAGTCGGACTCGGACCCTTACTGCCAAGGAGTAACTGGCCCGAGGTTATACAGATACGGACAGGTGAAGCTGGAAATCATACGCAGGTCTGCAAGAACAAAGATCTCGGCTGGTGTGCGCACCTGTCCCCTCGGCCCCGCCGCGGGTCCTTGAGGTGTGCCGACCCAGCCACAGGCCCGGCCTCAGCATGCTGCAGTGTTTGTTGGACATGCGAGTGAAGGGATGTGTGGGGGCGTCAGGCTCACTCTCTCATGCCGTGTTCTGTTTCGTGTGCGTCACAAGAAAGGGACAATAATAACAGCAAACACTGAGGACATTCTGCACTGTTCCGAGCATGTGGTGGGCCCTCGCACATTTCATCCTCGCCCCTAAGGCTGGTCCTACGGTTCTCCTGATTCTGGGCAGGAGGGAAATGAGGCTCAGAAAGGTAAGGTGACTTGCCCACACAGCTGAGCCACGGCAGAGCCAGGACACTGAAAAACCCATTCCAAAGAGAGCGGGGGGGGGGGGGTGTGGGGGGATGGAGGAACTAGGGTTTCTTAAGCCCTTCCTGATGCTTGGGCTCTAGCGGGAGTTGTCGGCACAGCTGGGGATCAGAGGCCCCGAAAGTCAGCCCCGGCTTGGGGTTGTCTAGAGGGCACGAGCAGACATCTGTGGCTGCAGCCAGCTCCAGCCTCATGCCCAGGAGCCCAGGTCCCTGGACCTAGATCCCTCAGGGGCCTTGCCAGCCCCAGGAGGCACGGGATGGAGGGCTAGAGATACAAAGCATGAGCGGATAGGGCACAGGCAGGATCATGTGACCCGCGCAGGTACAATTACACCCTTTATTATTGATGGTTGAAGCCAGATGGTCCTCTTCTCTGTAGTATTGTGTTACAACATAATTAGTGAACCTAGTCCGTTCAGTTCACAAAAATCCTTTAGGTTCAAGAACATAATCCATGTTCACCTTTAAAAAAAAAAAAAGATACGACAAAGATAACAAAAAAATTCAAACACGGCACAAGTGATGTCAAGAGTCACGGGAAAATCTATTTAAGTATAATAGTTACTTTTTTCAAAGTGTGGATTTCTTTTAAAATTCAGCTTGGCTATTTCGTTTCTGAGAAATTTATAGCTGAGCTTTACACACAAACACATCACCTTTTAATTGTATACCATTGCACTAAGCCTACACAGTAGGTGATTCAAATTCAAAACAGAACAATCTATAAGGACGAATTCCAACACCAATGAACTTGGTGATGAACTGGGCCCAGACAACCGCTACCGGGAAGGTCGGCTGCCGTTCAGAACACCTTCCATTTGCCAAGGCAGAAACACATGAAATGCATGCAGATCCCCCATGCTGCTCAAGCCAGAGCCCCAGCATGCCCTCACCACTTCCCACACCCACCGCACCCCTCTACCCAGCCTGTCTGGTACCCCGCAACCCACGAGAATCACAGCGCCGGGCCAGACCCCACTGTACTCCTCTGGACTAGTCCGAGAGCCACCTTCTTGCCAGGGGGCCTTATCACTCCTTAGGTAAGTAAAACCCTCCAGGGGCTCCCCCAAGCCTTCGGGTCAGGGACAGGTTCCAGGCCCAACACACGGCACAGCCCCCAGGGACAGCCCCTCCCACTACTCTCCAGGTGCGAGCCCTGGCACACGGTGCCCCCACTTTCTCCCACCCCTTCCTTGCACAGACGGAGAGGAGCAGAGGGCCCTGGGGTAGAGCTCAGCACTGCCCAAGTCACTGGGCCTGTCTCTTAAGTGCTTCTTTGGTAAGATGCAGAAGGCTGTTACAAGCTTTAAGTGAACTAGAAACCCAAGTGCTGACTCATCTGAAACCGGCGCAGAGGAACCACTCAGTTCACGATCCCCCATGTTAGTAACTCTGCCACACCTTGGAACTAAACCTTGTGCAGCCTGGCCCAGCAGGCCCAGCCCCCCCACACACACTCTCCGACCCACCCTGGAGTCCTCTCCTCACCGGAGGGGCGCTCGGTGCTGCGGTCCATTCCCTAAGCCCGGTGCCACACCCAAGGCCTGGCACTTACTAGGTCCTCAAAAGTATTCACTGACAACTGTCAGTGAATACAAAACTGAGGCGGGAGGAGGCAGCCTGCTGGGGGGCGGTTTCATGGCACGGGCAAACAGCACTCTGTGAGGACTGCTGGGACTCAGGGCCCAGGGGAGGGTGCAGGCAGTTACAGTCAGGGTCCAAGGCCACGGACACCCCTGGCGTCGTGGAGTCTGGGCACGAGCCGTCTTTGAAAAGATGAGCCCATGCCTCCAGCTGTTGGCATCCCAGTGATGAGATACGACAGGCCTGGCCTGACCCCTGTACCCCACTCTCTCCCCCTGCTCAGACAAGGGGGCAGCTCCCGAGCCAGGAAGGGGAAGGGGGTCCTCCTATAGCCAGGGGCAAGAATGGCTCTGCATTCTTGGTCAGATCAGCACCAAGAGACCCATGGGAGAGTACTTTAATAAGGAACATAATTACTAAAAATGTGACCATTAACCCGATCAAGTGACATTACACAGAGCGAAAGCCAGCTCTCCCCTGTGCGCATGCAGGAAGCGACAAGGAATGGAAGAGGTCAACTTTCTGAAGACAGACTTAGATTTTAGGAACTGGGCATGCAAACCAACACAAAGTTTTCCAATTTCAAAGCCTCCAGAAAGGTCATTTCTGCAAGGTTCATAAATAGACGCTGGACAGCATATTTCTGCATTTTTGGGTCTTATATACCTTTTGTATTTTCTTTGAATCTTTCTGAGCATTCTCTCGAGGTGGTACTTTTCCAAATAACTTCCATCCCAAGTCATTTTGTTTGTCAAGTCTTGCATTCTGTTTTCTAGCAAGCAAATTCCTATAGGAAGAAAATAAGAGGGTTAGGGAATTCTGGGTATTCACAGAAACTCCAGGACGCCCAGTCACTCTCCAATGAAAACAAGCAGACTTTCCTTTGAGAGAACACGGTGATGAGCCACAAGCTTTCATGCTGCACACCTGTCATCACAGAAGGACACAGAGTTATGCGGCAGGGAAATACCCCCAACGCCACAAATAAGCCTGTTGTTGTTCAACTGCCACATGTACAAATTCTACAATTCAGAGTAAGGAAATACCTTGTATCACAAGAAAACATTTCAGAAAAAGTGAGCTCTACAGTCAGACCGAACTGAAGTGAAACCCTGGCCCAATTACTCACTGACTGTGTGACTCTGATCAGTGTATTCACCTCTCTGAGCCTCAGTTGTCTTATGTTTAACAAGGGTCTCTGCTGGAATTAAAATGACAGGTACACAGTCAGTACTTAAAAGACAAGAGCTGCTGGGTACTGAGGGCTCAGTGGGCTGAGCATCCGATTCTTGGTTTCGGCTGAGGTCACAATCTCAGGGTCAGGTGATCGAGCCCCGTGTCAGGTTCCTTGCTCATTGTGGGGCAAGCGTGAGATTCTCTCCCTCTCCCCCTGCCCCACTCTCACATGCTCTCTAAATAAATAAAATCTTTAAAAAAAAAATAGGAGTTGCTTTAATAATTCATCTCTAGCTCAGTTTAAGTTATCTATAAGGTAAATCTGCATTACCTATTTATAAACAGTCTCCACGTATCACGAAAAGAAAGCCAGTCAGGCAATAGTTATGAGGTCTTGTAAACAAAAGTCTCAAAGAACACAGATAAATCCCCAATGGTAGTACGAAATAAACTACATTTTGGAATGTATGTGCTGGTGCATTCATTGAAAACAAACAGTTTCCAGGACTCACTGGAAAGTGTAAAATGACCCCGCAGCATCTCTCGTGCTAGAAAGTAAGGAAGTGCTCAGAGAAATATGGGGACTTGTCTAAACTTAATAGTAGCCAACGTGAAACAAGAACTCCCACCAGCTACGCCTGGAACAAGCTAGCCATCGAAATAAATAATGAGGGCAAGGAATTATAATCTGTACTGACTAAAGCAAAAATCCTAGAGCCCATATGGGTCCGAGCAAGCACAAAGAATTCAGGAGGAGGGATTGCACCCTCACAAGCACAGGCGGGCAGGCGGAGGTGGGAAGGGACCGCACCAGCTGACAGCTGCCCGAGGAAGGGGGTCTCCACCTAGTCTGAGAGCATCTCCCACGAATTCCTTGTTAGTACAAAGGCAAGCCTGCTTGGGCAGGTGCTCAGAGCCCACCTTCCCTGTACAGAGGAGCGGGCTCGTGCCTCCGACTCCCGGCCACTAACAATAGCCCACCATGCTGACGGCGGCGACGGGTGGACGATTGAAGAACGAATAACTAATGGAACGTGAATACACGCTGTGGACTAGGAAACAGAGCGAGATTGGTGTTAATTTTGCTGATCTTGTAACCACAGTGGTTCTATAAGACAATGCTCTTAGGGAACATCCTGGTACCTCTAACTGGTTCTCCTAAGGCTTCTAGGAAAAGCTTACTTGCTTATTTGGTACAGATACCACAGTCACGGAACAGATAAAATAGCAAGTGAGGGACACCTGAGTGGCTCAGCCGGTTAAGCATCTGCCTTTGGCTCAGATCATGATCAAGCCCTAGACTGGGCTCCCTGCTCAGCAGGAAACCTGCTTGTCCTGGAGTTTCTCAGAGAGAAACTTCTATCTCTCTCCCCTGTCCTGCTCTCCCTCACTCAAATAAATACATAAAATCTTTAAAAAACAAAACAGAACAAAAACACATCAAGTGAGGGGCGCCTGGGTGGCTCAGTTGGTTGGGCGCCTTCCTTCGGCTCAGGTCATGATCCCGGAGACCGGGGATCGAGCCCCACATCGGGCTCCCTGCTCGGCGGGAAGCCTGCTTCTCCCTCTCACTCCCCCTGCTTGTGTTCCCTCTCTGGCTGTGCTTCTCTCTGTCAAATAAATAAAAAATCTTTATTGGGGGAAAAAAAAACACAAAAACACATGAAGCGAGCCATGAACAGCGAATCTGGATAAAGGATACTTGGAAGTTCCTTATTTTTCTTGCATCTTTTCAATAAATTTGAAATCATATCAAAATAAAGTCATAAAAACTTCCCAAAAGGAAACACACGGTTTCATGTGCTCCTCCCTGCTTTTCTGTTGTGGTCAGAATAGAAGCCATTTCAGAAACACTTCGCAGGCCAAGGTAATTCTGTACACCTTTGTAAGAAATAAACTCTGAGCTGTCCCCAGGCCCAACCTCTTTAAGGTCTAAGACTGGGTCGACGAGATAAAATCTCAGGTGCCCGGAAGAGCAGTACAAGCTTGGGCCTGCAGAACCCGGTTCACTAACGGTCTACATGCTGCTAAAGAGGCACTGCCTCTAGAGAAGGGAAGGGGCCCGAAGGACAGAAGAGGAGGAACCCAGTGCACCTGGAAGGGGAGGGGCCGGGAGCAAGGCGTGCACCTCCTGAGGAACCCTGACCCTGTTCTGGAGAGACGAGGGTCGCTGAGGGTCTGGAGGGTTTGGAGGAATAAGGACTGGGGTAGAGAGCCGCACAGAAGCGACTGGGTGACGGCGACCCGGGAGGCGGCCTGCAGGAGAAGCAGCAAGAGGAAGAAAAACTTGCTTCTCCAACCTGTGCGAAGGCTCCGTAAGTCTGTACAAACATCATACAGAGAACTTATCAAAAATCCTGATGCATGGTAGGCCACGACTTCTGAAAGGCTCGCCAAAGGTACCCTTGCTTGGATTACCCTGGATGAGAGGCCGAGGAGCTCTGAAAGGACAGGAAATCCCACCCAAGCTTCAGCCCTTCGTGTCCTCAGCACAGGGAACAGGGTGCCGACCACATAAAGGTTCTGGCCTCTGGCTTCCCTTTCAGGGCGGTGAGTCCCTGAAGTCAGGCACGGAGCTGGCCACCAAGCCCAGGAGGTCAGGTGGCACCAAGCACCCGCCTCTGCCCATGACATACCCAAACCCCACTCCAGGCCAGGCGCACAGATGGGGCGGGGTGTGCCCAGGAGCCCAGACCGTGCTCTTTAATCCCGTGCTGTCTGGCCGGCCAGGAGGCAGCCTTGGGGTCATCCTGGATGAGAGCCACATAGTGGTGCCACTCTCCCCAATCTGGGAGAGCCCAGAGCCACCGCCATGCGTCCCCAGTGAGTTAGCACACCCCCGGCCATCGCTACCATCTGTGACACGTCACCAGGGGGCAGAATACGGGGACCACTTGATTCAAGCTTCCTGTCTCATCAACTATTTCAAATGCACCTGTCCCACCACCAGCTCCAGGAAGTCCTCATGTCTGCCCTGGCTCTGCAAAGCCTTCGCTGAGCGGCTGCCACGGGCCTGAGCCCCGGGCCTCGGCTCCCACAGCAGCTATCCCCACAGCACTCTCCGTGTTACTCTGTGCTTCGTGGAGGGACCCTGTCCCCTCTCGGCTCAGCACAGCTCTTCCTTGGGGGGCGGGGCTTCCAGAGGGGTGGGGCGGAGTCACCTCTCCACCCCCAGAATCCCAGCCAGCACACACCAGGTGCCCCACACCTGTTCACCGGCAAACGGAGCTGATGCCCTATGTGCCTGCAGGGACGCACGTGCAGATCTGTGAGGAGGCCGAACAGGACTGCGGCTCCCCCCGTCCCACCCCCACCGCTGCACCGGCAAGCGACCCCACTTGGCACCTCCGACCTCCACGCAGCCCACCTGGGAGTGGGCACAGCTTTCCTCCAGACTACCCCTCCTCTTCTGTGATGCCCACATGGGTGCACGCTCTTGCAGCTGGCGGGGCTGAGTAGTGAAGGCGAAGCACCGGAGGACTCTTCCAGAGACACCCTTACAATCCTTCACGTGCCCTGCCCCCGGAGCACTCAAGGCAGGAGGCGCTCTCAACAACCCACCAGGCCGCATCCATCCAGGGAACTGCTCTGAGGGCCTCAACTACTCTGAGCAACCAAAGAGGCAGTCTGATCCGCTCTGAAACCTTCCATCTTTCTTCAGGTTAGCTCCAAAGCGCTCACCTGCTTTGACAAGGGTCTGGCCGCCCTCCCCAGACCTCCTCCTTGTGTCCTTTTGGGGCCACACACAAAGCAGGCCTGCAGCCAGCCGGTCACAGCCGACAGGTGCCTACCCCAGCCATTCTTCAGATGTCCCTTGGGCACAGGACACAACCCAGTGGGCCCTGAAGCCCTGCAGAACTCCCACTGCATCTGCCATGATGCCCCAGAAATCTCCACACGGCGGGCAGGACCATCTTCTGGGAGCACAGACAGATCCCACCAGCCCTGTCCCCCAAATCCCTTCAATGGCTTCAACACCCATGTGCCGTTCCCCCTACCCTCCGTGTGCTCCCGATCACAGGCATGTTTCGAGGACCAAACAAGGTGAGGGACCTCGCAGGCCTGGCCTGCTACCTCGCACACACACTCGGTTCACAGGACTAGTCGCCCTTGTCCCCATTACCGCGGGAGGGCTTCTCCTCTAGGGGACTGGCAGTCCTTCAGCTCAGCCTGTGCTCTGCACCCGGAAGGCATCAAAGGGACGGGGCGGGGGGGAGTGCCCAGGTTTACAGGAATGGCGGGCTGAGGGAAGGCGACCCAGCAGGCGCTGGCCCCAGCGGGGATCTGTGGAGAAGGCCTGTCCAGATGCATTTTACAACAATGCTGAGAAGGCCTTGGGAAACACACTTGGGGGTGGTTGATGACTAAGTCACACTCAACTACAAGGACAAAGAATAACCCTCACATCCTGTGGGGGCAAAGACCTGTAGAAGCAGGAAAAAAGAGGCAGGGTTTCACTGGCGCCCTTACCCCTGGCTTGCAAAATGATTCTTTTCATTTCAAGCAGTAACAGACAACTCAGAGGAAGAGATATGGGCCACGAATGACGAAGTCCTGCTAAAAATAATGGCGTGTTCATTTCTGCCCACCAGCTCTGGGGTGAGCCGTGGGGTGCTGGGCCACAAGTAAAGGGCCTCATCGCAATCGGTAGGAAGACGAGGCGCGGACACATTTAACCAGGACAAAATGGCCCATGAGGACCCGGTCCTCACCAAGAACAGCTGAGCACAGGGTTTACACAGACCCTCACCACAGCTCCCTGTCCCCCACCTCCTCCACACTGTGAGCCACAGCGTGTCCAGTACCCCTCCCCGTGGGCAGGACACACAGAGAAGGCTGACTAGGGGCCAAGTGGGGCTGCGGTAACCCGGAAACCCCAACACTCCTTGCCTCCTGACAAAAGGGTCAGGCCTCCACCGCCCAGGGCCACCAGCCACATGTCCTGCTGGACACGTAAGAGAGGCCACATCACCCTGCCCACATATGCCAGCTGCAACAAAATGAAAGACTATGAGCTACCTGTTGTTAAAGAAGAAAAACGAGGTACATAGGAGTGTAGGGCGCAGACCATCCCTGGGAGAAGAAAGAAACAGTAATCATGGGGTGCCTGGGTGGCTCAGTTGGTTAAGCATCTGCCTTCGGCCCAGGTCGTGATTTTCAGGGTCATGGGATCAAGTCTTACATCAGGCTCCTTGTTCAATGGGGAGCCTGGTTCTCCCTCTGCTTGCTGTTCCCTCTGCTTGTGCTCTCTCCCTCTCTCTCCCCTGACAAAAAATAAATAAAATCTTTAAAAAAAGAAACGGTATTCACTGCTTCCTCAATGAGTTACCAGGCACAGGAAATTCTTCCCCAGACACTCTACTCTGCTCCTGTACTTTACGGATTTTGTACCACGCAACTGCATGACCTACTGAAAAAAGTTAATAAGCAAAAGGGCCGTTGCTAAATTAGGAATTTCTGCCAGTGAGGTGAGGGACGCCTGGCTGGCTCGGTCCGTGGAGCAGGAGACCCGATCTCAGGGGTGAGAGTGCGAGCCCCATGCTGGGCGTGGAGATGACTTAAAAAAATTAATTAATTGGGGCACCTGGTGGTGCAGTCAGTTGGGCGTCCGACTCCTGGTTTTGGCTCAGGTCACGATCTCAGGGTCAAGAGATCGAATCCCACATTAGGCTCCGTGCTCAGGGCAGACTCTGCTTCGGATTGCCCCTCCCTCTCCATTTGGCCCTCCCCTGCTCTCTAATAAAGCAGAAATAAGTAAATAATTAAAATGCTTCTGCACCACTTCCACCCCCATCTTCCAAATCAAGAAGACTTCATCAAACCCCAAGACAGTGTCCGATTTTTCTAGAAGTCCCTGGCAACACCAGGTGAGGAGCTCCGGGAGCCCCTGTGGCGTCAGGTGGGAAGTGCCTTATACGAGCAAAACGCTGAAGAGAAAAGGAAAACGTTCGGCTCTACTGGTATAAGAAAAATAAAGCCTTTTGGGAGAGAGAAGTGGAGAGCTACGGAGAGCCGCACCTGTGAAGGCACCCGGGCGCTCGGCCCACGGGGCCTGCACGACAGCGCAGCTGGGGCGAGGGTCTGCCCACACGGCGCCTCAGGCCACTGAGCTGGGAGCAGGGGCAGCAAGGGGCTGGGGACAGTGCCCCAAGGAAAATGGCCCACAAGTGAGGCAAGTTCCCAAGATCACCCACCGGAGACTCAAACCCAGGCCTTTGCAGGCCTCCCAGCAGCGCCCGCTCCTCCCAGACCGATGAGATCGGAGGGCCGCCACCGGCCGGAAGAGCAGAGAGCCTGCACTGCGGCTAACCGGGCAGCGTGCACACATTCCTGTCCCCCTGCCAAACTACGAGCCAGCACAGGCAAACAGGCAACGATGACCAAGTGGGCCCAGGCTCCTTGCTGTCCCCTCCCACTGCCGCAGCCCCCTTGCTCCGGCAGCATCAGGCAGAGACAGGACGGCAGCCTTTCTGCTGAGTGGCCCCCAAATCAGAGCCCGCGGGGTTCCAGTCAGGGCCACCCACCCACACCCCACGGAAGCGGTGGCGGCCCTGGGCCTCTTGCTCTTCATCTGTAAGCGGGGAGGACAAACCTCCCCAGGGCCGTGGCAGGGATGAAGCCAGGTGTGCATGCGGGGGCCCAGGGGGAGGGCACACGGGCAGTCTGTGCTTGCTACCTACACGGCGTTTTCCAGTGTGAAACACCTGTCCACATCTGGTGTGGACCAAGGAATCACAGAACAAGCCGGGTCTGCGGCTTCTCCTGAAGGGCTGCGAGGTCTGGGCCCCGGGCGCGCGTTCCTGCAGGACCACCAGCCGGCGCAAAGCCGGCTCCTGAGTGGGCCACGCTGCGCCTGGTCCTTCCGCTGTCCCCGCTTCAGGCGACCTGCTCCTACAGCGTGCCCCCCCCACCCCCCCCCCGCGTAAAGGGCCAGATCTGGGTTTTCGGGGGCCTTGAAGCTCATTCTCTTTGGGGAATGCTTTTTTTTTTTTAAAGATTGTATTTATTTATATGAGACCCAAGAGCGTGAGCGAGAGAGCACAAGCAGGGGGAGTGGCAGAGGGAGAGGGAGAAGCTGATTTCTCACTGAGCAGAGAGCCCAGTGTGGGGCTCAGTCCCAGGACCCTGAGATCATGAGCTGAAGGCAGACACTTCACCGAGCCACCCAGGTGCCCCAGGGAATCCTCTTGAGAAAGAAAATTATGTTTAATTACGAACACAAAATGAGGCACAAGTAAGTCCTGAAGGCTAAGCATTACTAACATCACAATTCCAACACTGTCATGTTTTGACTTTTGAAACCAAAACCACATGCTTCTGCACGATGAGACTGTAGTGAGGACTTCTAGCCAAAGTTCCATCTCTCCATTTTCCGACAAGAGACTATATGATCCAAGGACCGACCCCCTTTCTTAGATGCTGTGGGGTGAAGTGGTTACTGTCAGCCCCGCCCCCACAACCTTTACTTCCAGACAAAACAGGAATACTCCAGGAGCAAGCTAAGATGCCAGCTGACGACGGCAGATGAGGCACTGGCTATGGGTCCCTGCGCCTGTGTACTTCGAAGGAGGTGAGGGCAGCACTTAGAGTGGGCGCCCTACGGACAGCAAGCCCGCCAGGGTATTTCCAGTTGAGAATGATCGGCTCGTGACCTTCGGTGCCTTCGTCACCAGAATGCAAAGCCCATGACGTGAGAATCCTATCTCTTCTATCTACCGCAGTGCCTCTAGGGTCCAGAACAGTTCCTGGCACACATGTATCGAACGCATGCCTTTTGGAGGACAGTCACACAAGAATTATTCCTGTCCACTTAAAATAGAGGAAGCCAGGATCAGAGAGACTAGGGAGTCCCGCCCGGAGACACAGAGCTGAGCAACACGGAACCGAGCCCTGGACCCAAGGATCAGAGCCTGCTACCTGGGAGCCAGCAGCAGCGGCCCAGAAGGCAGAGGGCAGCGGGAGTGGAAGGACGCAATCCTCCGGACAGACCTGGTGGAGCAGGTTCCGCAAGCCACAGACACTCATCGGGTTTCTCAAAACTTCTCTCGGAATCTTGGAAAATAAACCTCTGAAGTCCTCCTCCTTCAAGACTGTACATTTGAACTTTTGCTTCTTTTTTGGGGGGGGGGTGTGCTTTTTTTTTTTTAAGATTTTATTTATTTATTTGACAGAGAGAAACACAGCGATAGAGGGAACACAAGCAGGGGGAGTGAGAGAGGGAGAAGCAGGCTTCCCGCTGAGCCGGGAGCGATGTGGGACTCGATCCCGGGTCTCCAGGAGCATGACCTGAGCCGAAGGCAGTCGCTTAACCAACTGAGCCACCCAGGCGCCCCTGAACTCTTGCTTCTAATTTAATAATAGTTCCCTGGGGCTCCTGGCTCTTTCCCTCCTTTGTCTCACTGACAAGAGAGACTTTCCACAGCTCATGCCAATGTCATCGGAGATACGCTAACACACATAGCATTCAGATCCCAGGAGAACACACGGGCATCTTCTCCACCACCTTCCGAGCCACACTCACCTTTCACGGAGCACCCGTCAGGTGCCTCGCGCTGCCCCAGGCACGTCACATGTGTTCCGCATGAGAGACAGAATTTAGCACAGAAGTCCCTGCTGGTGTGTCATCGTCACATGGAAGCACCACCCAGCCTTCAACCCTACCGGACAGGTATGAGAGTCGACGTGGCACAGATGGGAAACGGAGTCTCGGTGAGGTCAAGGAACTTGCTCCTGAAGGGATGTGTAAATCCTGGCACTCCTCCGGGGGGCAGGGGACGCAAAAATCTTGCCTGATTCCTTTGAAGCCTATTTCTTAGGTACTTCCTCCAGATCTCCACCCCGCAAAAGCTGGCACACTCCACTGCCACGTACAGTCACCCGGGGCCCCTGACTCTGCTCTGAGAGCCCCAGGGGGAAAGGCCAGCCCACTCAACTGTCCAGAAACACAAAACACAAAACCGCACTCTCCAAAGCCAGCCTCCCGCGCAAAAAATCCCCTTCCCTGAAGGAAACAGGATGTAAGACACACACTGAGGTGTTATTACTGTGACCAAAGAGCGGGCTCAAAATTCCTAGTTCGACTCATGATTAAAAGTACCCAAGAGCTAGGAAGGCTTGGCGTCTCTCCTCCCGCAGAGAATGTTGCCAGAGTAATATCTGATGCTAAAAAGCTGATCCCTAAACACAGAGGCAACAGCCAACACCTGGACACCACCTGTATACAAAGGCAGGCCCGGGAGCTCCTGGCACGGGGGACCCTCGCTGGAGACACGGGGCCACGCCCAGCTTACACTGAGGAGCACCCAAAGACACGGCTCTGCCCCGGGGGGGCGGGGGAGGACTAAATCATGCTAAAACCTACACACACGGGGAAAACCAAGCTCCAGGGACCCCTCCAATTACAAAAGCAAGAAAGGCAAGATGGCAATCACCAACCTGTCCATTAACAGGAGCTCCAGGGAGACGGCCATGGTGTCTGCTAAGCTACAGTCACACAGCTCCAGAAGGGCAGCCCCAGGAGCGCGGACTCTCCCTGGGCCACATTCCTGGGGCCGGGGCCACAGTCCTGGGGAGGCACCCTTCAGGGCCCTGCTCCGTGGTCTGGAAGGTTAAGGCACGCGGGACAGGGCAGACCAGCTGGGAAGGCGGGGGTGGGGCGGGCAGGGTTGCGACTCCTAACTAGTCATGGGGAGGGAGGAGGGCGGGCGGCCTGGGAAGCAAAGCCCGTGTGACCGGGTTCCCAGGTTCCCAGAACAGCTCTTCCCTCGCATCTCTGCTGAGACCCAGAGCCATGGCCTGCAGCCAGGGTGGGCTGGGCAGCCCTACACCTACAGGCCCTTCGGACTGAGGACCGGGCACAGAGCTTCCGGGTGCCGGGCAGCACCCTCTGTGAAGAAGCAGTCAGGTATGCAGGTGAGCCCCAAGGGCTGTCCCAGAAATCCCGGGCCTTAGAACCATCCCTAGAGGATTCTCCCACTTTCCTGACTTAAAGTACCATGAAGCATAAAGAAAGGACAAGACCTAACAACTTGCAGGTCAACAAAAATGACCTAGTGTAAACCCGTAATAAGTTCCTCAAGGTCGGCCCTCCCTCGGGCACCCGAGGGCATCACTGGTCATGCCTCAACAATCCTCCACACGCCCCAGCCAGGGTACTCCATGTGTTCCTGTGTTCCTGACCGCAAGGGCAACGTCTGACTGAGGAGAGCCAGCAGCAGGCCAGCTCCGGCAGGAGGAGACGGTGAGGGCCAGAGAGAGAAATCCCCCTTTTACTTTACAAATTTCTGTACCGCTGGGGCACCTGGGTGGCTCAGTCATTAAACATCTGCCTTCAGCTCAGGTCATGATTCTAGGGTCCTGGGATCGAGCCCCACGTCGGGCTCCTTACTCAGTGGGGGATCTGCTTCTTCCTCTCCCTCTGCCTGCTGCTCCCCCTGCTTGTGCTCTCTCTCTCTCTGGGTCAAATAAATAAATAAAATCTTGAAAAAAAAAATTCTGTACCACTTAAAAAAAAAGAGCATGTATTACTTTTGCAATCCAAAAGGAAACAAATATGCGAGGCAGCATGGCACAGGAACAGGCTCCGGGATGAAGAATGGCACGCCAGTCCCAGCGCAGTCAATGATGACCGATGCCCTCTGGCACCATGGATCCCAAAGCGGGGTGTCTGAACTACAGGCCGCACCACCCAGCAAGGGGCAAGAAACACAGAGTCACGACCCTGCCCAGACCAACGAAATCAGACTCGGGGATAAGGCCAGCAGGCTCCGAACGAGCCCTCCAGGCGGCCGTGATGCTCGCTGGGGTCTGAGAAGGGCTGTTCCCACTGAAGGCATGCACCTCAGATTCCCGCTCTCCTGCCTGAGGACACCCGATCTGAGTGGGGGAGTGGGGCCGGGACACAGCAGGCAAGCCCTCCTGCCCCTCTCTCCGTCAGGCTCTCAGAACGCTGGGCTCTCCTACCCAGCCACCCGCAGCTGCCCATGCCTGCGTCCCTCCAAGTTCTTCCCCAGCCCACAGTATGTGGGTGTTATCTACTGTACCGCAGCAAAAAAAAAAAAAAAAAAAAAAAAAAAAAAAAAAAAAAACCAAAAATATCTGTATTTTAAAAAACCACCAAGAATACTCAGGTCCAAAGGGCCTCACTGGTGAATTCTCCCAAATATTTAAGGAATACACAAACTCAGAGAACAAACCTCTTATTCCTCCTCTCAGCCCCCCCAAGGAAATGTATTAGGCCATTCAATAAAAACATTTATAGGCATTATTCACCAAGAAAAAAATGTATCCAACCAGGACTTTCTAATGCCCCTACAGGGACCACAGGACATTGTGGGTGTATGGGTGTCTACCTGTACTTTAAAAATTCCCGTGAAGCCTTTTTATTTATTTATTTGAGAGGCCAAGACAGAGGTAGCGAGAGACAGCAGGAGCAGGGAGAGGGAAGAAGCAGGCTTCCCGCCGAGCAGGGAGCCCGATGTGGGGCTCGATCCTGGGTCTCCGGGATCATAACCTGAGCCGAAGGCAGTCGCCTAATCAACTGAGCCACCCAGGCACCCCAAGTTCATATACAACAGGGGTGCCTGAGGAGCTGAGTCGGGTAGGCATCTGACAGCTTGATCTCAGGGTCATGATCTCAAGCCCTGCCCCATGTTGGGCTCCATGCTGGGCATGGAACCTACCTTTAAAAATACATACGTACATAAATAAAATTCACATACAATAAAATTGAGTCTTTTGGTGTTCGGTTCCATAAGTTGTAACATAAAATCAGTAGGTTCGTTCAACCACTGGAGAAAACCCTTGTAGAACTTTGAGACACAGAAAACAGAACACTTAAGCCATTTTAGAAAGCCAGCATAATCCTGATACCAAATCCTGATGAGGACATTTAAAGAAAGGAAAATTACAGGCCTTGTGCTAATGATTACAGACAGAAAATTCATAAAATATTACCAAACCAACCCAACAATAGGTATAAAAGAATGATTTATCAGGAATGAGTTGGGATTTTTTTCTAAGAACACAAAGTTAACTTACTGAACATTAGAAAAATACACTGTTACCTACTACGCAAAATAAAAGAGAAACTACAAGGCACCTGGGTGGCTTAGTGGGTAAAAGCCTCTGCCTTCAGCTCAGGTCATAATCTCAGGGTCCTCGGATCGAGGCCCACATCAGGCTCTCTGCTCGGCAGAGGAGCCTGCTTCCCCCTCTCTCTCTGCCTGCTTCTCTGCCTGTTTGTGATCTCTCTCTCTGTCAAATAAATAAATAAAATCTTAAAAAAAAAAAAAGGAGAAGACACATACCACATCAACAGATGCAGAAAAGCAACACTTGATAAATTGCAACACAGGCATGACTTTTTCTTAAATCACAAAATCAGGAATCAAACAGAACTTCCTTAATCTGATAAAAGTATCTAAAAAAATTAAGGTGTCTCATAAGCGGAACCTTACAGCAAACACCCCATTCAATGAGGAAATGGTAAAAACTCTCCCAGAGGCCGGGACCCAGCCAAGGATTTCCACCAACACCAGTTCAACGCAGCACTGTCTGGGAGTTCCTGGCCACACAGTAAGGACAGAAAATGAAATGAAAGGTGTAAGAACTGTTAGAAGTAAAGCTCGTCGAGACAACATGTCTTCTATAAGGAAAATCCAAAAGAATCCACAGATAAACTGAATTTAGCAAGATCACAGGATTCAAGTTCTCTACACAAAAGTAACTGCATTTCCAGCAAACATCTATAGACCAGCATCTGTAAAACCACCCAAAATTAACAATTATCTTGGAATAAGTTTAATGAAAAACACACAAGACTTCTACATACAAAAACTACAAAATATTGTGGGGAAATTAAAGAAAACCTAAAGAAATGGAAGAAATCCCTTATTCAGAGATCAGAAGTCTTCATACAGTAAAAAATGATCAAAGGATTCAATGCAACTGCAAACAAAACTGCAGATTTTTTTGTGGTGATTGCCAAGCTGATTTTAAAATTCACATGGACATGAAAAGTACCTAGAATAGTCAAAATAATCCCAAAGAAGAACAAAGAAAGAGAAGGGCTTACTCTCTGAAATATCAAGACCTATTATATACTCTATTATTGGCGAAAGTGGAACATATACGGTCACCTAATCTACTTCAAAGGTTCACTGAGCAGGAGATCTTTATAGGAAATAAACACGAACGCTACCTCCCACCATATAGAAAATTCATTCCAATGGATCCTGGATATAGTTGGCAAAACAAAGCCTCTGGAAGAGAACAAGAACTTCTTAAACAGGATACAAAAGGCAATAATCATAAAAAGAAAAGATTCTAAAAAACTAAAATTCGTTACAATTAAGAAGTTGTGGGCACCTGAGGGGCTCAGTCATTGAGCATCTGCCTCCAGCTCAGGTCATGATCCTGGAGACCCGGGATCGAGCCCCACATCGGGCTCCCTGCTCGGCGGGAAGCCTGCTTCTCCCTCTCTCACTCCCCCTGCTTGTGTTCCCTCTCTGGCTGTGTTTCTCTCTGTCAAATACATAAAATCTTAAAAAAAAAAGAACTTGTGTTTGGGGACACCTGGGTGGCTCAGTCGGTTAACTGTCTGCCTTTGGCTCAGGTCATGATCCCAGGGTCCCAGGATCGAGTCCCAGATGGGGATCCCTCCTTGGTAGGGTGTCTGCTTCTCCCTCTGCTTGTGATTTCTCTCTCTCTCTGTGAAATAGATGAATAAAATCTTAAACAAAAAAAAAAACTTCGGTTCATTAAGAAAACAAAAAATATTAAGGCGGTGAAAAGATGAGCCACAGTGTTGCATATATTTCCAATCCGTGCACCTCACAAAGCTCTCTTCTCCTGAGTACATGAAGTAAGCCTACAAGTCAGTGAGACGACCACACAGACTCCACGTGGTCAGTAAAATCTGAAAGACGCACCAAATCATTAGTCATCAGGGAAATGCAAATGAAAACCCAATACCCTTTACCCTATCACTGGAATGGCAAAAACCAAAACGAAAAGCTAACAAAAAGATCTTGGGGAGGATCCAGCACTCAGAATCCCTGCACGCCGCTAGAAGCCGGCACAGCCGCCCTGCCGTCGCAGCGCACGGGAGACCACTCGGCAGCCTCGACTGACACGGGCTCAGGGCGGGATCCCCCGCCGCCGGGATCCGTGCGCCACAACACGTGTGCAAGAGGACTGTGATTAGCGCCCTCCCGAGTTGTCAAGACCAAAATGAGTCACATGCCCCCCGTGGAGACGATGCCCGGCTGTGTGTGTACATCTGAGAAACACACAAAGCAAATAAATACACTCCAGCAGCCACCAGGTGAATGCCTCTGGAGGGTGAGAAAAGCAAGCCAGACACAAAGGATATGCTGCGTGACTCTGGTTACCTGGAGTTAACAAGCAAATAAATGCTGATCTACGGTGACAGAAGTCGGAACAGTGGCTGTCCTTGGGGAGTGAGGTCCTGACGGCAGGACGGCAATTTCTGGGGCTATGGGCAACAGCCTCTGGCGACCGGCGCGTGGGGGTGCCTCCTTTGGACATGTGACTCTGTGTTCTCTTCAGTCACTGCCAGCCCAGCTCAGCCACTCCTTGGGGCCTCTCCAGCTGGTGCGCCCGTCCCCACCACGTCCCTCCTGGGGGCTCTTGGTACCCCTACACTCACCTTGGGCAGAGGACCAGGGAATCCTATTTTAGTGATTGCTTCCCACTGCGCAGGGGGCGGGGAAGGCACAGCCTCCTTGGGCCTGGCATCGAATCTGGATGGTAGGCACCACCAGTAACTCAGTAACTAAGCCTGGCCCGCACCCAAGCCGTGGGCCTCTCACCACTAAGTCACCGAGCCCTCCTGCGTCAGCACGACCTCCTTGAGCCCTCCTTCAGATGCCCTCTCACAGTCAAACGCAGAGCGAGCATGGGGACGCGTTCTCTGGCGTCAGCCTAGGAGAGAAAAGGCAGGGCAGAAAGGCCCGAAGGGGAAAAATACAAATTTATTTTTAATCTCTGACTGGAAAGGAAAAGAAGGAAAGAGGAGTCGCTAGTTAACGACAGCCTGTCAGTCAGCATCGCAAAGCAAGAGCCGTCCATGGCCTGGATGCACGGCGAGGCCCTTTCCATTTTGGGAAGCTTAAGGGGTCAGACCCGACCTAAGGGGCAGATGGCACGTGTGGCATTCAGTGTCGGGCAGACCTGGACCAAGGGCCAGCTTCATGGCAGGCTGTCCGACTGTGGGTAAGAAAGGAAGCAACTCCCCATTTTCCCACCTGCGGAGCACAGTCACCGCCCCTCAGTGACCACATTTGGGACCACAAGGTGCACTTACTAATCCCATGAAGGGCAGTCTATTTGCCACACCGAGTCTCACCTCATTTGACCCTAATCCTATTCATACACGTTGGTTTTTTTTCACACGACAAGTACATACTGGGTTCTGAGCACACGGAATGCAGTCCCTGATGACCAGACACAGGCCCTCATCCTTGAGGGGCTCACCCAGTTTTCCTTATCGTAAAGACAGGGAAATTCAGAGCTACCCCCTTGCCTACGGTCATGAGGGAAACTGAAGGGCTCGGATTCGGCCTTCGATTTCTGCCTTTTCCTGATGGTTCTCAATTCCGACTGCGGGCTAGAATGACCGGGAGAACTTTTAAAGAAATTCCTAGTGCCCAAGTCTCACCCTAGAGAAACTAAGACTCATCTCTGAGGGCAGGGCCTGGATGCTGATTTCTTCTTTCGGTTTTCCGGACAATTCTAGCAAAAGTGCCGAGAACTTTGCTCTTTAACTAATAAATCTTTCCCTTCCTTGTTTCTTTAGCTGATACTTTAATTTCTATGATTTTGAGATTAACTCCTTTCTAGCAGCTTCCGTGAACAGCGAATTACCTTTTAGATTTTGCTTTAAACTACTTCAACAGCTGTACTCATTAAAGCAAAACCACACTGTGAACACCTGCCTTACAGTGTGAGTTCTTCTAGTACCTTCTAGTCTCCTCCTTCCACTAATCCAGGCAGTGAGTGGGGAGATTCCTAATCCAGGAGTGTGCCCCCGCCCTCCACTGCAGCAAATCTAGGCCATGCTCCATGAAGCCAGCAGACCCCTGTCTTCTTGAGTATGGAAAATGCCTAGCCTGGGGTGCGGCACAAAGCAGGCCCTCCCCGTGTGGATTCAAAAGCCAGTCTTACATGTGGGTCTAGGAATAAGAGTCCACACCGCACAAGCGCACAGAACCAAGCCACGTCCGGCTGATGTTCCAGTGCCGATCAGGAACCTGAGCGAGGCAGGAGCTGGGGCACAGGGAGGACTCACACTCAGACCCTGTCCTTGAGGGGCTCATGGTAAGAGACATACAAAGTTAGTCTAGACTACAATGAGGCCACAGGAGAGTAGGCCCAGAGACTGTGTCCCTGGAGGAGGTCCCCTCTATTCTGGGGATGCCAGGAAGGCTTCAGAGAAGAGGTGTCAGCGAGAATGGGCCTTAAACATATGCAGAAATGGGCCAAGGTGACATGGGTTTGGGGGGAGGAGGCATCTCAGGCAAAGGCAGGGAAGTGTGGGCCAGCGCTGCTGGGTTCAGGGTCAGTCTCATGAGCCCAAGCAAGGACCCAGCAGGAGGAGAGGAGAAAACCAAGGCATCTCTTCATTTTATAGACTGGAGTGCCCAGGAGGACAGATCCTCCTCAACACCAATTTACGGTAACCTGCGGCCAGAGCTATGATAAGCTCTAACCGTCCCTCAGCCTCACTCATAAAACAGAAGCTGAATTTTCACGGCCAGTAAAATCACAGCATGGTCAGAGAGCTCCGGGGGCTTCACCATCCATGCCTGAGGGAGAGGGCAGACCAGGGGACGGGATGGTGGTCATGGAAACAGGAAGCACTTCCCGAACTCTGTCTCGGGAAATCATGGGAATGGTAGATAACGCACGCTGACGTGCACACAGGTAATTTTATCATCCAAAAGCAGGAACAAAATCCATTTCCTTATTGTTGGACCAGTAAATGATTCACAGGATGGAATACCACAAAGACATTAAATGCGTGAACAATTTCTAATTATATAGGGAAATGTCTTCCAGAAGTAAAAAAGAAAATACCAAACTATAAAATACATAGTTTTAGGTTTAAAATTCATAAAAAGTCTTTAAGAAAATATGGTAGGAGGGAAAAATTGGTAGTAGGTATAAAGCGGAAAGGGCAAAAACAGAATGATGAACATATAAATCCAAAATTTTCCTGTGTATTTGTTTAATCGAATTTGTTTTAATTTATTTGATAGAAACACAGCAAGAGAGGGAATACAAGCAGAGGGAGTGAGAGAGAGAGAAGCAGGCTTCCCGCCGAGCAAAGAGCCTGATGCAGGGCTCTATCCTGGGACTACGGGATCATCCCAGGCGCCCCCCTGTGTATTTTTAAACAAAGAGAAGCATTAAGAAAACACACATAAGGGGCACCTGGGTGGCTCAGTTGGTTAAGCGACTGCCTTTGGCTCAGGTCATGATCCCGGAGTCCCGGGATCAAGTCCTACATCGGGCTCCCTGCTCGTCGGGAGGCCTGCTTCTCCCTCTCTCACTCCCCCTGCTTGTGTTCCCTCTCTGGCTGTGTTTCTCTCTGTGAAATAAATAAAATCTTTAAAAAAAAAAAAAAAGAAAAGAAAACACACGTTAAAAAAAAAGTTTACTGACTTAAAAAAAAAAAACAAACAAAAACAAAACACACCAAAGATCTCTGAGAACATTCCAGCTTTGCAGACAGCTCAGATAATGTGCTGCACCCATAACCCAAGACCTACAGACACTGAGTGACCTGGCATGAGACATCAAACTGCTGGGGGTAGACATCTCTCTGCATCTAGAACAGTAATAAAATTAAAAAGGAAAACATTTACTTTGAAAAGTATACCAAATTTAGCACTTTTTAAAATGTACAGCGTACCTATCATTCACTTCAGATTATTTACTGAACACCTACTAAGTGTCGGCACCAGCTAGGAAAACAAGGTAAGGATGGGGTCCTTGCCTTCAAGAAGCTCAGGGTCCGGGGGTGGGAAGGGTGTCGGTGCTGTGTCAGAAGTCCCGGGGCTGTGGGATCCAAGTGAAAGCCACTTAGGCGGAACCCGAAAGGACAAACCAGGCCAAGGCAACAATGGGCCGAGGCACAGCCGGTTCAGAGAGCTCCAAGTATGGCTACAGCACCAAACGGGAGCTGAAGGTCTGAGGGGTGCGCAGAGGTGGATCTAGAATGCTCCCCATGCCTCCTGGAGCAGTTCGGAGCTCCTCCCACAGGAGGTGGGAACTACCATTCAGGCAAGAGAATAACGCATTCAACTCTTCAACTCCAGGCACTTAATCCTCATGAAGGAGAGAGGAGAAGGGGGGTGGTCAAAAAGAAACAACGATCCACAAAAATGGCCGAGGCTCCCAGCTACTGCTAAACCCACCTCCTCCCTGTGCTGGGCACTGGTCCCATCCCCCAACCTCCCTCACAGGTGGGCTTGGCCACGTGACCAAGTTCCATTAATAAACTGCCAGCTGGGCCCGGACACCGCACCCTGGCCAGCCCCTTCCTGACAGCTCCCCTTCCTGCCTTGATGCAGGGGAGCCCACAGAACTCGGGGCAATCACCAGAGCCACTAGATGGCAAGACCCTGGGAGAGCACCTGCCACAAATGAACTTCCATCCACCTGGGCCACCATGTAGATTTCAAGTTTGTTACAGCAGCCAACATCCACTGGTGTGTCTTCCCCACCAACACTGGCCACCACTCAGTTTCTTCTGCTTTAAAAATACCATTTCTCAAAGGAACTTCTGAAAGGAAAACCTGCTCATTCTGGGATAAAGATACCTCAGGTGCTAGGACAAGGGCTGACCCAATAGCTGGTGTCCTCATCCACCTGGCCTCTCTCGGTTGCGTCTCCCCCTCCCATGCTCCGCTCCATCCCAGGCCACGCCCCTTCCATCTCTGTACCATTTTGCCTGTATCTCCCCTCCTGGTGGGAAATGGGTCTCACACCCAAATCTGAAACCTAAAAGATAGAAATCCAAACCTCGTTTTTCAAGTCCTGCAGACACGTACTATTCCCGGAACACTGTGTGCACAGAGCCTGGATGTGAAAAGCCTCTGGCTGGAAGCAAAGGGGAATGAATAGGAAAATTGGGACCGTTGCAGTCCCCGAATGGCTATTAGCAAATCTGGATGACTCATCACTCTCCCATTTACAGAACCTTACAGGAATCCTGAGATAAACCACAACTACTCACAACAAAGAATCAGCAAAACTGAAATCAAAACAACTCTCGGTTACAAACTCAGCTCGCTTAACATCAACAGGAACTGGCTGATGTGATGTGGCAATCTGGTAGGTCTGTGTGCTCACGAAAAATACACAGGGCGTAAGAAAATTTAATGTTCCCTATGCCAAATATTCAGTGTCCTACAAACAAAACAAAGCTGTAAACACTGTAAACACTTTAGAAGGAGTGGTGATAGGTAGAACACAGAACGGGATAGCTTGGTTCTGTTATTCCATGGACATTTTTTTTTTTTAAGATTTTATTTATTTGACAGAGAGAAACACAGCCAGAGAGGGAACACAAGCAGGGGGAGTGAGAGAGGGAGAAGCAGGCTTCCCGCCGAGCAGGGAGCCTGATGTGGGACTCGATCCCAGGTCTCCGGGATCATGCCCTGAGCCAAAGGCAGTCGCTCAACCAACTGAGCCACCCAGGCGCCCCTTCCATGAACATTTTTTAAGTAGAAGAGATTCTACACCCATCGGGGCAAAGAGAGGGCAACATGCGAGCAGGAAGCAGCCGGCAGCGAGAGGCCTGCTTTGTAGGAATGGGGCAGCCTGTGGGTTTCTCCAAACCCCACCAACTGCTATGCTGCCACAGTGTCCTGCGTTTCCGACTGAATCACCCCTCCCAGGCTGACCGTAACCTCACCAAAGACAGAAAGAAGGCAGACCGGAAAGTATCTAAACACAGAAACCTGCGACTGCCCATAAAGACCCAGAGCGTGATTTCCTAACAGTGGCAGCGCCCAGAGGGTGGTACACAGACAGGAAAAGCCGATGAATCGTGCACAGAAATACATTCCCCTTTCGTCCACTCCCTAAAACTATCTGGCTTACGGGTGTGAAACTTTTTTTAAGAATTTATTTATTTGAGGGGCGCCTGGGTGGCTCAGTTGGTTGGGCGACTGCCTTCGGCTCAGGTCATGATCCTGGAGACCCGGGATCGAGCCCCATATCGGGCTGCCTGCTCGGCGGAAAGCCTGCTTCTCCCTCTCTCACTCCTCTTGCTTGTGTTCCCTCTATCGCTGTGTTTCTCTATGTCAAATAAATAAATAAAATCTTTAAAAAAAAAAAAAAAAGAATTTATTTATTTGACAGAGAGAGAGAGATCACAAGCAGGGGGAGTGGCAGAGGGAGGAGAGAAGCAGACTCCCCACTGAGCAGGGCGCCCAATGTGGGGCTTGATCCCTGGACCCTGGGATCATGACCTGAGCCAAAGGCAGATGCCCAACTGACAGCCACCCAGGCGCCCCCAAAATTTCTTTTTTAAAAAAAAGATTTATTTACCTGAAAAAGAGAGAGAAAGAGAGAGTGAGTGACTTAAGCAGACTGTGTGCTAGGCCTGCCATGGGGCTCGAACTAACAGCCCTGAGATCATGACCCGAGTCGGATGCTTAACCGACTGTGCTATCCCCGGCACCTCAGGGCTGTGACATTTCTAAGGATATCCGCAGCTCCCAGAAGCCAGGGCAGAAACGCTAGAGAGAAGGGAGTGTGGTCGCTGAGGTCTACCAGGAACACGACGTGGCTCCTGAGCGGGACACAGAAGCAGACGTGCAGGCCTGGCTCAGTTCGCGCCACGCCTGAACGCAATCGCCTCTAGCGCTCCACGACCAAGGGGCCTGCCCGCCCACCTGAGACACATGGGAATTTCAAGGTCCGCACCCAACGGGAAGGAGGCTGAACTTTAAAGGTTCCTTTCCTTGAACAGAAGTTTCCTAGCCCGCCCCCCCAAGGGAAGGACAACAGATCGCTGGACCCAACCAGGACACAGTACGTGCTCACGTTCCCTTAAACTCAACAAGTAGTGGCGACCTGGCGGGATCACGGGAAAGCCAGGCGGGTGGTCAGCTCTTGCCCCTCATCCATCAGTCACACAAAGGAAGTCAATCTCGTTCACCCTTCCAGGTGGATGGAACCCTTCGTTTCTCAGTTCTCACTCTTCTGCTGCTCACTTGCAGGGCAGGTTGGCCCTGACTAGCATTTGGTCACTCATTCATTCATTCACAGGGGTACACAGAGGCCCCGAGTAAATTCTGGTGGGGCACAAAGACACCGATCACAACGCCGAGCACTCTGCAGGCTCGGCCTTGTTACCGCCATTTTGGAGATAAGAAACCAAGGTTCAGGAGAACACGGCCAGGTGCCCAGCCCCCCACCAGACGGCAGAACTGTACTCGGTGTCGGACTCCGCCACTGCACTCTCTGGGTGCCCTCCGGGTTCCCGGTCTCTGGGCCGGAGGCACCGCAGGGCACCTCCGAGGCGCACACCCCTCCACCTCCACCGTGTGCAGCTCCCCAGATGCTAGACATGCACTAGAGGGCGCCTGGGGGCTCAGAGGGTTGGGCCTCTGCCTTCAGCTCAGGTCATGACCTCGGGGTCTTGGGATCGAGCCCCGCATCAGGCTCTCAGGGGGTCTGCTTCCCCTCTTTCTCTGCCTGCCTCTCTGCCTATTTGGATATCTCTCTCTGTCAAACAAAGGGGTAAAATCTTTTAAAATAAATAAATAAATAAAAAGTGCCCTACAGCTCAGAGCAGTGTCAGACAGGACCTGGAGTGAGATCCCCAAAACCCTGCAGGGAAGCTGCTGCCCTCCCCACAAGATGAGCAAGCAGGTCGGCCCTCCTCCTCCCCCGGGGCCAGCCTCCCCAGGAGCAGGCCACCTTGCCTCCACCTCTGGCCTTCCCCCGGGGGTTCCTAGATGGTGCTTTCTGCCGCAGGCTTCCTTCGGCTCCATTTGCTTCCTTCCCTCAGATTCGCTTCTTTCACAACTGGTGTGTGCTGTTTTCTGACACCAACAAGAACAAAGGCTGAAAGTAAGGTCCCCAGGTGGTCACCCAGACCAACCAGACTAGCACCCAACAATGGGGCTTCCCACAGCGATGGAAAAGCACAAACCTGGGCTGACTGCTGAGCCCGGATTGTGGCTTTGGGCAGCTGTGGAGTCCGACCGCCAACTCTACTCCAGTCTCAACTGCTGTGTGTGGCTAGTGGCGGACACAATGGACAGCTCAGGCGACAAGCGCGGCCCGGGCGTTACGACCCCAGACGACAGAAGAGGTGAGGATGAAGCGCACCATGGGACCAGGGACCTGAGCCCGCCCCCCATCCCTCGTCCCCCTCCCCACCCTGCGGTTTATTTCTGCCTGGCACCTAAAGCCCGACCTGGAGCATCTCTCGCGACCGTGAGCCCGCGGCAGACTACAAGTAGCACCTGTTACTTTGAGTTGGGGGATGGGGTTGGTGGCAGCCACGTCCTCGGCACTTGGTCCTGGGGAGGCGTTCACTGAGGACACAGAAGATGTCTCCATTCAACCATGTGACAAATGTTTACTGAGTTCCAACTAGGTAGGAGCGCGGGGCAGATAAGACGCAGGCCCTCGAGGGGTACTCGGGCTGGGCAGAACCACCCATGGCACCCAACAATGGTGGCTGCTTGGGGGTGGAACCAGGGACTCCACTCTTCTGGGAATCTTTAGTGGGCTCCTCTCATGCACTGTGGGCAGCAGCGTGGGGCAGAAGTACAGCCTGCTCCAGAAAGGAGTCACCAAGCCTGGGGAGGAGGAAAGGAGGGCTGCAGGGAGATGAGGTGCTGATTCGGGAAGGTTCCTCCTGCTGGAGAAGACCGCCTGCCCAATTCTCCGTGTGACCTGGCGCGACACATCAACTTGCTGCCAGTGCAGGGGGGACGAAGTGGCCGAGCCGGGACGACACCCACCCCTGCAACATCGGGGAGGCTTCGCTGCAGCCTCCATGGCCCTCCCCCTACAGGGCTGCAGTCCACGACAGCCACGATACAACGGCAGCCGCTGGGACCTCCCTGTGCGCACACTCCACGCTGCCCTCAAGGGGCTCTGGCCCCAACAGACGCCCTGGGGGCGCAGATGCAGGGGAGGGACCCAAGGACCTGAACACCCGGGAGATGGGGCCCACCAGGACAGCTCCTGTGCCCCTCTGGTGAGAACGAGGGTGCCCTGGGGCACACAGAAG
>PITA01005263.1:85643-103896 GCA_004023965.1 Spilogale gracilis
TCCTAAGGGAGAGAAGCATGGAGGTGGTGCTCCTAAGGGAGAGAAGCATGGAGGTGGTGCTCCTAAGGGAGAGAAGCATGGAGGTGGTGCTCCTAAGGGAGAGAAGCATGGAGGTGGTGCTCCTAAGGGAGCGAGCCCCCACCGTCTGCAGGCCTGGCCCTAGGCAGGGAGTCTGTCCAGGCTGGCGGCTGGTGGGGAACACCAAAGGAACATCGGCCACAAGCAGCCAGCTGGAGGGAGGACGGGGTCCCCTGGAGAAGGCCAAGGACTGAAGAAGAGGAAGTGACAGCCCACGCCCTGCAGGACGATGGTCCACACTGCCCCTGGACATTTCCTCTTGCCATTTCCGTCCCCCCTTGCCCTCCTGGCCTGGCCCGCTCCAGAGGATCACATGAGGTGGCGTCCCTGCCAAGGCACAGCACCCAGAGCAGGGCACCCCACGCCAACCTCTCCACCAGGACAACGTGCTGCGCATAAATGGGAGTTTTCTTGTACCCATGACCAGCCCACCAAAGTAGCACCCGACAGAACAACGCCCCTGGGATGGAACTGCTGCCTCCCTGCACCCGCACCCCCACCCCAGCACCAGAAAGGGGTCGAAGGAAGGCGCTTTGCCTCCTTCCTTCAACCCTCCTTGGAGGATTCACCAGACACGGCTGGAACACCACGTGACTCCCCAGGGTGGAGCCTTACTGTCAGACAGCGCAGGGCAGGTGGGGGCGGACGCCTCCAAGCTCCAGGGCCAGCTAGCTGTGTGACCTAAGCCCGTTTATCCACACCGTGAAGGCACCCCACTACCCTCAGGCCTGGATCCCTCCAACTGGCTCCTCTGATTCCACCACCCACTTTCGCTGCCGCTCACCCTCCTGACATCTCCCACCCCTTACCCAGCTTACACGCTCCCTCGACGCCCCAGCCTGCCTCTCCTCTCATCCTGACTCACTCTGCACAATCACAACCATGGCCTGGGCCCACAGAGTCAGATCCTGCCCCCCCACCCCTGCAATCACACTCCCCACGATGGCTCCCACAGCTTCCCCCTTCATCATACCTACTCCTTCACCCCAGGGGCCCATCCCTGGCTTCATGGTCAGCAGAGGACCCTGCTTCCTACTTCACAAGGAAACGCACTTCCTGGAGCAGCAGGAACTCTCGCTCACTATGGGTGGGCGTGCTGAGCAGGACCAGGGCTCTACAAGGCAGTTGAGCAGTTTCTTCTGAAATGAAACATATTCTTACATTCGATCCAGCAGCAGGCTCCCTGGTGTTCACCCAAAGGAGCTGAAAACTCCTGTCAACACAAAAACCCGCACACAGATATTTAGTCACTTTATCCACAACTGCCAGATCTTGGAGGCACCCAAGATGTCCTCCGGAAGAAGAACGGAAAAATAAACAGCCCGTTCCAGACAATGAGATGTTATGTAGTGCTAAAAAGAAACGCGCTTCACCAAGGCATGGAAAGACAAGGAGGAGTGTTAAATGCACATTATAAAGCCAAAGTAGCCAACTGAAGAGGCTGCACTGTTAGGGTTCCAGCTCCCCGACATGCTGGAAAAGACAGAACCATGGAGGCAGGAAGAAGACGCGAGCTTGCCAGGGGGGTGTGGGGAGGGAGGGGAGCAGGTAACGGTAACGATGGACACGGGTCCCTCCACGTGGAACGCGATCGTGCTGCCAACTGCAGGCTCTGGGCGACGACGACATGTCCGTGCAGGCCCACAGACCGTAACGAGGTGCCTCTCTGGCCAGGACGTGGAGATGGGGGAGGCGGTGCCTCGGCTGTCAGCTGGGGGGTCTATGGGAACTCGGCCCCCTCTCACTTGTTCTTAAGTAGGCTCCACGCCCAACCTGGGCTCGAACTCACAACCCTGAGATCAAGAGTCGCATGCCCTACCGACTGAGCCAGCCACGTGCCCAACTCTGCACTTCCTACTTAATTCTGCTAAGATGTAAAATTGCTCTAAAAAGTCTGTTAGGAAAGGAAATATGCTGAAATTAAAAATCTATATTCACACACAGGAAGACAATGACACGGCACTAGAAATAATAAAGTGGTCCATCTACACTAAATAAAGAAGGCGAGGACTCCCACGGACTCCCACGGCCACGTGGGTCCACAGCCTCTGCTTTATGGCTTCTTCATCTAGAGGCTTCCATGCAGCTGAAGGCAGTCTGTCCACGTGAGCACCAGACCCCACTCCCTCAGAGGTCACTGAGGACACCGCTCTGCAACCCTGCTCTCTCTGGTTCCGACTGCTTCTGCTCTTTTACTTGGCTGTTCTTAACAGTAAACAGAAACAGCTACTTCTGCAGCCCGAGGAAAGAAAGAAACCTCACACCACCTCTTCATCCAGCTGTCGCCCCATTTGTTTGCTCCCTCTGCCTTTGCTGATAGCAAGTCCCCTCCTCTTGCTCTTTCTCAAACTCACCCCACCCTGCCCCCCGCCTCACCCCTCCCCAGCTTCCAGGGCACCCCGCTGCCCCCCACCTCTCCAGCGTCCCATGGGTCAGGGGGGCCAGTGTGGACCATGACAACGTCGGGACAGTCACTCCCGTGGTCAGGCTGTGTCGTATGGCACAGATCATCCCAGGAAAGGAAGGTTACTCTCGGTTGGCCTCCCCTCATCCGCGAGCCCTTATAAACCAAGTGGGGCTCTCCCTGGCAAAAGAGCTTCCAAGTGTGAGAAGGACTGTACAGGAGGCGGGTTCTCTGTTGCTGGCACTGAAGACTGTGGGGACACGAGGCCGGAAGGGAGAGGCAGCCAGGAACTAGAGGCAGCCCCCAGATGACGGCCATCAAGGAACCGAGAACTCAGTCCGAAAACCACAGGGAACTGAGCTCTGCCGACGTCCTGACTAAGCCTGGAGCCAGCAGGTCCTTACTCTCCGCGGCTCAGGCCCTGGGTGTCATCCCTGTGAGACCCCGAGAGACAATCCAGCCGTGCGATGATGGGTCACTGAGGTTTTCATCTGCTATTTGATTACCTGTCACCTGCCACACAGCAAACTAGTTAATGACTAGTAAGTCTCTACTCCACGTTCTGCAGCTGCTCCTCCCCCGCCCCCCACCCGCTCTCAGTCAAAGGCAGCCCTACGATGGCCTGCAGGCCCGCACGGGACCGGGTCCCGCCGACCTCATCTCCAGCCCCCTCCCGGCTCACTCGGCCGGTCCCCGCAGCCTCTGTCTTCTCTAGTCACCAGGCTTGCCCGGGCCCTTCCCTGTCTCAGCTCTGCAGGTGTCCGCTGGACCAACGCCCCAACTCCTTGGTCTGTGCGGAAGTGCTCCTGCTCAGGCACCTGGCTGACCAGCGTGTTTTAAAGCCCGCCCCGGCCAGTCTGTCCTTCGGCCTCTGCCGCCTCGTTCTCCCCACGGCACCCGTCACCGCCCACATCTGTGCTCTGCCAACCGCCTGTGGGTACTATCCGCCTCTTCCCACTAGAACAGAAGCTCCTCAGGGACAAGGGTCTTTGTCTTGTCCACAGACGAATCCCAAGCACCTAGCACAGCACCTCAGCAAAAGGCAGATGTTCAGTAAAATATATTTTTTAATATTTTGTATTTATTTGTGAAAAAAAAGAGAGCAAGCACACAAGCAGGGGGAGCAGCAGGCAGAGGGAGAAGCAGGCTTCCTGCAGAGCAGGGAGCCCGATGTGGGGCTCGATCCCAGAACCCTGGGATCAGGACCTGAGCCTAAGGCAAATGCTTCATGACTGAGCCACCCGGGTGCCCTCGGTAATTGTTTTTTGGAAAAAAATGCATAAAGAGAAACACATGGAAGGGCCTAGCCCAGTCACGGACTCAGTAAAGGGACAGCCTTCTCAACCTGCTCCCACACAATGCCCTCTTTGCACCCAGGAACTTCCATGCCCCAAGGAGCCGCAGAGCTGACCCCCTGACCCGTGTCTGCCGGGGCCACATGCCTGCAGACCCCGCCCTGCACCTGAGCGCAGCGCCCCTGCCACCTGGTCACAGCACGCATGTCCCCAGAGGCAGTGCAGGGGCGCCCCACTGGCTGGGTATAGCAAGTGACTCAAGCTTGGGTGGTGCATCTGAGTTCCGCTTTGGGCACGGAGATTACTTTAAAATAAGGCTGAATTTCTAAAAAAGAGGGAGTGTGGTGTCTCTGGTAGAAAGAGCAGGGACTTTGGAGTTGGGCGCGTAGGCCTGCGGCTCCCCACCCTGGGCTCTGGAGGCCACACTGGGCTTTCCCCTGCTCCTGGGACCTCACACACGCTGAGTGTCCTGCCTGAGGGACGCCGTGTCGACCTTGGGCCTATGGAAGACACTCAAACACCCGCCGGCCTCTCGGCCCCTGGATTTCTTTCTGGACCTCCACGTCTCTCTTGGAACCATCCTCACATAGCACAGGGCCTCCTTCCCCTAGCAGCCTCTGAACTCTGGCCTCCCTTGCTGCCCGGCACTCAGGGCTCGGCACTGGGGTCACGCAGCAGCTTTTCATTTCACAGCTCTGTAAGGCAGGTGCCCGCAGCGCCTGCTGCCAACAAGGACAGGAAGCCCCCGGAGAGGCTGGGTGGCCGCCCCACCCGCGCCCACACGCCAGCCACGCCCACCAGGGTTCTTGCCCTGGTAGCGCGGCGGCGCCTACACACGCGTGCCCACGGGTGCACACACACACATCTGAGCAAGTCAGGAAGGCAGACACCGGTGTGCCTCCTACGTGCCGGTGCTTCATATCCATGCACCCTTTCTCCCTCTGACACGTGAACTTATTTCTATTCTAAGTTCAGAGACCCGCGGCCTGAGCCACGGCATATCCCTTACAGGCTACTTAACTACCTGCTGCCTCAGTCTCCCCACCTATGCATAAGAATTACTCGTATGACTTACCCGAATCCATCAGCTTTCGGTGCAAGTTATAGAAACCACTCCAAAAGTTTAAGCAGAAAGGCTCTAACAACTCAAGGATTTAGGTGATTTCAAACTCCTGGGGAGGGCTGGAGTCTCAGGCTCTACCCTGGGCCCCAGGCCCCCTGCTGCATCAGAGCCACTCCCTGAACCTCAGAAGTCAGGCATGCAGCAGGGCCAGGAGCCCTCCTCCCCCGCAGCCCCCCGCTACGGCAGCCTGGCACCAGCCAGGGGATGAGAACGGGGTCGACGCCGGAGAGCCACTCGGCCGTGATACCGCCAGATGGGAGGACACAGCCTCATGGTCTCTGCCTCCTTCTGCCTCGAATGGCTCCTCCCCCGAGAAGCTGACTGCACCTAACTCCTACCTGGAACCCCAACTCCAAGACACCCCGACGACACACAGGAAGGAGAGCGTCCTGCATTGCAGGCGGCCCGGAGGACGAGCAAGAGGCCCTGGCACACTCTCTCCTACGGGTGCTGAAGACCAAGCATGCCACAACGTGCATGCACTCGGGAGGGCATGTGGCCAACCCCAGCCACCGCATGTCACTCCCTGTGCCTCTGAAGCTGGGAAACAAACTCACCTCCTAAAAGAAAGCAAAGAGGGGGTGCTTCGGGGCGGGGGGGAGGCCAGTCAGTTAAGCGCCCAACTCCTCGTCTGGACTCAAGTCATGACCTCAGAATGGTGAGGCCGAGCACTGCGCTGGGCTCTGTGCGGGGCATGGAGCCTGCTCGATATTCTCCCTCTCCCCTCCTCCCACCTCTCTCTCTCCTCCCCTTAAAAAAAAAAAAAAATTAGTTTCTTAAAAAAAAAAGAAAACAAGGAGCGCATTTCCTCCTCAGCACCGCTCATAGTGCCTTCTAAGTTATCAAATCCCCAAAGCCTAAAAATTGTAGTTGAGCGCATTTACACCAAGTCAGAATGCCTTAAAGATCTGTTTTTCTCAAAACAATGGTTTCACATTTTTCCTTGCACAGACCCCTAAAAAAACAAAGTGGAATCTTATGTAAGTTTCCAACAGAAGCAGACGGCAAGGCCCGAAATCCCAGCCGCGTGCTGGGGATGTGCTCGACCTGGAGCTTCTCCCACTGCGTCTCCCTGAAGACGCTATCCGCTCCCTCTGAGAGGCGCAATGAACCCCTGCCACCCAGCACACAGGGGGGACCACAGATGGGAGGGGAGTTCCTGAGGTCACACAGGTCAAAAATGGCAGAGCCGAGGTTCGAACCTGGGTCCGAGCAGCTCCAGCTCACCCAGCACACTCCTGGCTGTTAGAGCTCCCCGCCGCCGGGGTGAGCCCCATGCAGACTGCGCCCCAGGGGCTCCCAACCCGGGGAGATGGGGTTGGGGATGAGGGAGGATGTGGGGGTGAAAAGACCAGAGAAATGCATCAGTGCAGTGTGGGAACGCCGCCGGGGCACCACACCACCCAGTCTGCCCCACCGCCCCCCTCGCCCCCCCAAAGCCCCATCTCCTGCTTCCACCGCAGCCCAAGCATGGCTCCCTGGCAAGGGCACCGAGACCGTCTCTGCTGACAGCGGCACGCAGGGCGGCCAGAAGCCAAGTGGTCGAAGCCGCTTATCACCTTCCAGGCCCTCGCAGATTAGCAACCAGAAACCCCTGCCTTCACAGAAACAAGCTGTCTCCTGTGGAAAACACGCGTGTTCCTGGATTCCTCTCGTCTATACAAACGCTCTCAGCTACACGGGTGGAACAGAATCCGTTAACACGGTCCCTGTCTCCGAACAAAAGGAGGACCCTGCTCAAATCCCGTGACATCAGTAAACGTCCTTCAGGAAAACAGATACCTGCACTGGCCATCTGCCGGAGGGGCGGTTCTCGCAGGCTGGGTGACCCCGGCCACCCCTCCCCACTCCCTGCCCAGGACACAGGGCGGTGCCCGCTGCGCCCCTGGGAAGGGCTCCCGGCATCTGGGGGGTATAAGCCGGGGAGGCTGCTAGACAGGACGGCCCCCACCACAAAGATTCATCCACCCCAAAATGTCAACAGCACAGAAATCCTGAGTTTTCAGTCATAACTTCAGAGGAAGTTAGGACATTAGAATAAGAACCAGAGGGGCGCCTGGGTGGCTCAGTTGGTTGAGCGACTGCCTTCGGCTCGGGTCATGATCCCGGAGACCCGGGATTGAGCCCCACATCAGGCTCCCTGCTCGGTGGGAAGCCTGTTTCTCCCTCTCTCACTCCCCCTGCTTGTGTTCCCTCTCTGGCTGTGTTTCTCTCTGTCAAATAAATAAAATCTTAAAAGAAAAAAAAAAGAATAAAAACCAGAGGAAACGTCAGAAAAACGGATTTCTTAGAGGGATGACTTTGACGCTAGAATCACAGATAGCTCCTACTTACTAGCTACGGGGAAGTGAGCTAGAGGCTTACCGACCTGGTCTCTAACCTTACGCAGTGTTATGCCCCATTTAACGGCTCCGAGAGGAGTAAAATAACTTGCCCAAGGTCACACGGCTTTGAAGCTGGAGAGATCACGCTGAGCGCAGCCCTGGCGTCGGCACCCCACACCCCACACGCCCACAGCCGACGGCACTCACGCCCCCCACTGAGGCCCAGGGCCCCCCTCAGCTCACAGCAGCAGCTGCACCAGAGGGCTCCTGACAGCCCAGATGGAGAGCGGGTCAAAGGGATAGAGGGAGCTGGGTCTGCTGCTGCCACGGGCAGGGGTCGGGCCCGGCCTGCCATCCTGTCACTTCTCTGCTCCTGTCTCTCCCAGATCACCCTCAACAAGCAGTCAGGGCCACGAGTTCGTTTTATGACTGTGTCCAGCCGTTCCTCTGAGCCCCATTCTCCGAGCTGAACCTTCCACAACTACCCACACTTCCTCCTACAATTTCCTAGAAACTGACTCAGTGAGGACAAGGAAAACAGACAGGCACGAAGGTAAAGGAAGTTGCCTGGGTGCAGGGGATAAAGTGGAGAATCAGGGGGACTCAGAAGGCTGGGCTGCAAACCCCAGAGGCCCAGCTCTAGCCCCAGCCCTGCCCTCAACAAAACTCATACAGGCCTTACTGTGAGCCAGGCCCCCTGTGTAACTCACCTGTAAAATGTGTAGTGGGTTCCAAACATCCTTGCCCCAGAACCCTTTCCCCCCTCAAAGGCATTCTAGATTGAAACTCTCCTCTAACACTTTAAGATTCTGGGACAAAAAAACTCACTAGACTCAGCCCATGAGATCACATATTTTGATCCGTTTGTCATTAACTTTCCACCTGCTTCCCCAAAGTGCTTAGTAATGGCTCATGATAATGTCGCAGCCACTAAAGAGGGGGGCGCTGTCAGTGGAGCATGCGACTGTTGATCTCAGGGTTGGGAGTTCATGCCCCATGTTGGGTGTAGAGATTCCTTAAAAAAAATTAAATAGAATTTTTTAAAAAAAATTTTAATGTTTTATAAAAGGCCTAAGGAGACAAGAACCAGAGAATGAAACAAAGATGAGACATTTCATTCCTGTAGCACAAAGCTACAAAAGATTTTCAAGAAACAGAAGCGTTACCATACTATACAATTTCCCTTGCGTGCGCCCTAAATAAGACACAACATGTTTTTCAGCAGCACTGTCTTACACCTGAAACCAGCGTATACTGCACGTCAACCACATATCAATTTAAAAAAAAAACAAAACAGTAGCTTCAGCAATGATCCACAGTAATCGGTGGTGTTTCCTTTCAAAAGGAGAAGAGGCTCCAACCGGGTAAGACAGCAGCCAGAGCAGGGCACAGCCGTGATGATTGCACACGTAAACCCACTGCATCCCCGTGACCACCATACCAAGTAGGGCCCATAAGAGGACCTTGTGTGTCAACGTGACAGGCTCCTTGGGCTGGGCACTTACTCACTGCGATCTGAGAGATGAGAAAACCAACTCAGAGAGGTGAAGTAACTTATTCAAGGTCACACAGCCAGGATGTGGGCACAGGTCTGGTCAATTCAAAGCTCGGCTCTTTCCTCTAGGCTGCTTCCCAGACACCCTCACTCTGAACCACGTCTCCAAATTTGCCAAGAACCCACACATGGTCCTGAAAACCTGTCTCCACAGCCCTTCCCGAGATTCAAATTCTGGGGTTCTGGGACAGATCCTGAGGACCCCACATGTCCCAGGCACCCAGGTGGTATCTACAGACAGGGAATGCTGAAAACACTGACCTGAGAAAAAAGAACAGCTCGGCCACACTAATTGGAACCACAACCAGCTATTCTAGGGCTATGGCCACAGAAGGGACAGTGACTGTCACCCCCAGAGCTCCTGGGCACCTCCCACTGAAGGCAGTCCTGGGTTACAGAGCTCTGGGACTAGGGCAGCCTGATGTCTGGCTGTCAGCACGTCGGAGAGAGCAGGTGCCCCCCAGACCACAGCCTGCGCTGCACATCTTTTCACTCAAAACTGGTCTCAGGCTCACTCAAGACATGTCCACATTCAGACGAGGAAGCAGCTGGGGCTGCGGTGAGTTGACCTTTGTGCCCACAGCTACAGACGCCTCCAGTGGACCCCTGCCAGCACAGCTCAGCACCTCAAAGGGACACCCGAGGGCACCTGGCTGGCTCGGTTGGTTATGCGTCTGACTCTATTTCAGCTCAGGGTCATGGGATCGAGTCCCAGGTTGGACTCCATGCTCAACAGGGAATCTGCTGGAGTCTCCTCCCCCTCCCCCCACTCCTGCTCTCTCTCCCTCCCTCTCCCTATCTCTCTCTCTCAAATAAATCTTTAAAAAGGAAAAAGTGGACGCCCAGTACCACAAAGTGTCCTCCCTGGGCTCTGCTACAGCACACGCATGCAGGGGGCAGCTCCGTCAGCCACAGCAAAAGGTCCCCCAGTGAGCAGCTAGGGACAGGTCGCCACTCCCCTGCACACCGACTCAGAGCCCCTGTGCCTTCCCTCACAGCACTACACAGCTCGGAGGTCCACGGCTGCTTAGGTGAGTGACTGATGCGTCCCCAGCCCATGAGCATGACCCAAAGTCATTACCTGTAACACTTCAATGGCCACAGTACTCCCGCAGTCCCTGCTAAGAGCAGAGGCGGGGACACACACACTTGGTTGAATGAAAACCCAAGACCACAGGTGAGAGGCAGGCCCAGGGAAAGCCATGCCCCAAGGGCTAGAGAGGAGACACAGGGGCCCTGGAGGCCCTGGCTTGGCAACCGATTGGCCTGATCCCAGCCCGGGGGGAACGCGGCGGCCGCAGGACAGGGCCAGCATCGGATCACAGGCCCAGCACACAGCCCCACGGGAATACAAGGCCGGGGCTCCCAGCCAGCACCAGCCCTGCGTTATACCGGTGGGGTCCGGAGGTGGGACTTGCGTCCCTAACCCTCTGCTTGTTCCCAGAAGCTCAAGTGATAAGCGTAAAGGGCCCTTGAGAGGACAAGGCTGACAGAGGAAGGCTGCCAATCTGTCAGCACTGGCCACTTGTGCGTCACCCTCCGCCCCAGCCGCTCAGAGGCCGGGAAACGACAACAAAGTGTTCGAGTGAGCCAGGGAAGGACACAGAGGTGACAGCAGAAGGACACAGAGCGGTAAGGGCTCAAACAGCAAAATCACCTCCAGACCAGTCCTACCCACAATTGCGCAGGACTCTAGGCTACAGGGAAAAGACATGGTCGCCCGTATGACTCCGGGCCTGCTCAGAACGGCAGGAAGCACACGGCACATTGCGACGAGAACAGGACAGCTGGTCCGGAGAACCTAACTCTCGTAGAGACAAAGACAGAATTACCTGGTAAAGAAGCTACTAAGTGGTCCCCAAATTTTCATTTTACTCCCATCCTCAGTTCCATCCCCACAGTCCTGCTGGTGTGGCTCACGGGTTTCCTTGACGGAGCTCAAGGTGACGTCCGTGAACTGCGGGTCATCGTCACTCTCCAGGGTCACGATGGCACTGGAGCTGCTCGTGACCACGAGGTCCAAGATGTCCTCATTGCTGACAGACAGTGTGCCAAGACTGGACACGCTGCAAACCGAGACATCGTCGCTGCGGTGCAGGGCTTCGCACGTGGGGCTGTAGAGCTTCACGGAGTCATAGCCCGTCCTGGGGAACGTGGACGACTTGCGCACACTCTGCTCCCACTCGGCGCTGCTGGGAGCTGGGGGCGTGTAGGACGGCAGCGGGCACGCGCTCTGGCAAGCTCGCTCGGGGACGGTCTCCGACTCGGATGGCTTCCTCTTCACCTGGACCACGCCGCAGGGGACGGGTTCCGGGTTACTGATCTCAAGGGTGGGAATGCCCGAGTCCTCGGACTGAAGGCTGTGCCGGTCTTCTACAGGGCCAGGTTTCAGCCTGGGCCCGTACTCTGGCAACGAGAGGGATCTGGGTGCCTTGAGAGTCAAGTGCTGCAGGTTCTGAGTGTGGTTTCCCGGCCGACCATCCAGAATGCCCATCAAGGCTACGCCATTTGTGGAGGTGGAGAGGTTTCCATCAGTCATCTTGGTCCAACAAGAAACTAGGAAAAAAAAAGAAAAACAAAAATTAACAGAGGCTATAAAAGCCCAAGACACACTCCTCTGCCACACAGTTTGAATGTTCTGATGCCCTTTTTAGGGACGAATCCCTGAAAAAAGTCCTGCATATCCAAGTTTTAAGGCAGGACCAGAAGCTACGGTTTTAGCACAATATAAAAATAAAATCTTTTCAAAAAATAAAATAATAGGACAATAAGCCCAACAAAGGCCACAGCTAGGGCATAAGGACTTAATCGCCTTGCTCATTATCACCAGCACCCCACCGGTCACACGTCTGACCCCCAGGCTGACACAGGGGGCATGAAGACAGGTCCAGGCAGAGAAAGGGTTGTTTTTCAGGGCGCCTGGGTGGCTCAGTTGGTTAAGCGACTGCCTTCGGCTCAGGTCATGATCCCGGAGACCCAGGATCGAGCCCCACATCAGGCTCCCTGCTCGGCGGGAAGCCTGCTTCTCCCTCTCTCACTGCCCCTGCTTGTGTTCCCTCTCTGGCTGTGTTTCTCTCTGTCAAATAAATAAATAAAATCTTAAAAAAAAAAAAAAAGGGCTGTTTATCATGCTTTTTGAAAAATGAGAAACAGAAGGGGCGCCTGGGTGGCCCGGTTGGTTGAGTGGCCAACTCTTGATCTCAGCTCGGGTCTTGATCTCATGGCAGCAAGTTCAGAGTCCCACACTGGGCTCCGCGCTGGCCGTGAAGCCTACTTTAAAATAAATAAAATAAAATATAAAATAAAATGAAATGAAATAAGATAAATAAAATAATAAAATAAAAAATAAAATTAAAAAATAATACAATAAAATAACAAATACCTCCATCAAAAGTACGTGAATTCATAATCCACATGTAAGTCAAGTTCTACTTGTTCTAAGACAGCATTAAAACCAAGATGTCGTCCTCAAGACAGGAAACATGACAAACTGTGTACGCCATGTGCCGTGAGATGACCCCAACCACATCCAAGTCAGCCATGGCCCTCCAGAGGTCCACAGGGAGGGCATGTTATCCCCCTTAGCATGGAGGAAACCGAGGCTCAGAGAGGTCAAGAAATGGGTCCAAGATCATAGCGCTACTTAGCAGCACAGCTGGGATGTATGGGACTGACCCCAAGTAGGCCATAGCTACTGGATGAATAGCTTAGTGCGGAGTTATAAACACCCAAGTAGAAGGCTCACTCAGGAAAGCAGATAATCGGTAAAGGAAAAATAAAGGGGCTCCTGGGGGGCTCAGACAGTTAAGCATCTGCCTTGGGCTCAGGTCGTGATTCCAGGGTCCTGGGATAGAGCCCCACATCAGGCTCCCTGCTCAGCAGGGAGTCTGCTTCTCCCTCTGCCTCTGTTCCCCACTCGTTCTCTCTAAATACATAAATACCTTAAAAAAAAAAAAAAGGAAAATAAAAACCAGAAACCTTTAATAAAAACTTGAGTGACATGCGACAAAGCTATCAGCGACATACGCGCACACCGACCGGCCTGTGGTTCTCTGGCCTAAGACATGGGTGAAGTTGATGGGGACAGGAGGAACACAGGCCTGGAGAGCACAGCCCCCAGCACACGGAGAACCCTGGTGTAGGTTAAATACCTTCTATTGTCCTCTAACATGTCCAAACTAAAGAAATCTGGTGTGGTTATTGAAATCCGCTCCATGGGGACACCTGGGTGGCTCAGTCTGGTAGGCAACAGCCTTCGGCTCAGGTCGTGATCACACGGTCCTGGGATTGAGTCGTAGCATCAGGGGCCTGCCGCTCCCCCTGCTTGTGCTCTCTCTCCTCTCTCTCGCTGACAAATAAATAAATAAATAAATAATCTTAAAAAAAAAAAAAGAAGAAGAAGAAGAAAGAAAGAAATCTGATCCACATTGTACTTGATACTTTCTTGGCTTGTTTTTTTGGGTTTTTTGCGTCTTTTGTTTGTTTTTTAAGTAGGCGCCAAACCTAGCATGGACACCAGGGCAGGGCTTGATCTCACCACCCTGAGATCATGACCTGAGCTAAAGGCTGATACTTAATCGACTAAGCCACGCAGGTGCCCCACTTTCTTGGATTTTAATGGGACTTCTCCTGGGCGCTAAGCCCGGCTCTCCTGACTGCGTGGGGCGAAGCGAGGCCAGTACCATGAGAAAGCACCCGGAGGCAGCGGCCCTGACAGGCGCTCTGCTGGTAGCTGCCATCATCAAAGAGTCAGTGGGTGAAGCTTTTGAAGCACAGTGGGAACAATGACTGCCACTCCCTTTGGGTGTCACTGAGGCTTCCTGCTCCCCTTCAGGAAGCCTGGCCCTTCCCCAGCCATCACAACAAAAGCAAATTCGTTAGAAGAACAGAGGAGGGGGTCATCTCCCTCCCTCCCAGAAACTGAAGTAACCAGCCAGACAGTGCAGCACTGGAGAAAAAAATAAAAATATTAAGGAATGGGGGGTGCCTGCATGGCTCAGTCTGTTAAGCATCTGCCTTCGGCTCAGGTCCTGTCTCCGGGCCCTGGGATCAAGCCCTGCATCGGGCTCCCAGCTCAGTGAGGAGTCTGCTTCTCCCTCTTCCTCTGCCCCTCCCCCTGGTTCATTTTCTCTGTCTCTCAAATAAATAACATCTTTAAAATAAAAAGTTTAAAAAAATATGAAGGAATGAATCAAAATGCAGAATTCAGAAATAGAACTATGTATAAAAACTTGAAATATTAGGGTACCTGGGTGGCTCAGCCCGGGATCGAGCCCCACACGGGGATCCCTGCTTGGCGGGAAGCCTGCTTCTCCCTCTCCCACTCCTCCTGCTTGTGTGTACTCCCTCCCGCTGTATCTCTCTCTGTCAAATCAATAAAAAAATCTTAAAAAAAAAATCGCCAGCACAAGGGTGCCGAAGCAGGCGTGCCACAAAGCTGCCTGGCCATGGCCTCTTCTCCGTCCTCTCTCCTCTCTGCTGGGGCCCCAGGCCAGCAGGACAAGGGGCCTCTTCTAGGGAGAAGATGAATGACCTTTGACGCCTCCGCTGATTCCAAGTCCAAGGGAAGTTCCTTAAACCCCACAAACAAGGTTGGCGGCCTTCAGGAAAATAAACCTAAAAGCAAAAACGCCCTTCTGTTTGCAACATACTCTCAAACCAGACCCCACAAGGGCCCAGGCCACCTGTCCTCAAACCCTTCCGCCTGGGGCCACCAGTCCATCGAAACCAGAGGCCCCTGGCCAGAGCACCTGCCTTCCGACCGCGCCCTGAAGAGGGGTGGGGGGGACTACCCACACAAAGCACTCACTTCTCAGACAGCCTGCAGAGGGGGCGCCGGACGCCTGCCAGGAGGCCAGCTGCAGATGGCCTGCCTCCAAGTCACACGTTTTCTAAAGACAGGATCAGCCTAAATTCCGAGCTGGCACAGAGCCCTCGCGCCCCAGCCCTGCCAGCCCCGGCGGCCTCGTGCTGTCGCCTCTCTCCAGACGCACGGCCGGGGCCACCCGCGCCCCTGGGGCCCCGGGAGCAGGTGCCACAGGACACACAGCACACACACAGGAGGCTCCTCTGGCCACGCCCCTAGGACACCCGTCCGTGCCCCTGCTCCCCGGGGCCCTCGGGCAGGCACCAGGCTAAAAGGTTCCAGATACCACTGTCTGGCCAAATGCCTGGCACGGATTAAGGATTCAAAAATCTACTTGCTTAGTTAATTATTACTAACGACTAAGTTCTAAGAGGGTAGGTTTCCAGGTCAGTCTGTGCAAGAAACATCTACGGCGAGTGGGTTCTGCTTTAAGGACAAGGTGAGCCGTGGACGATGTACCGAGATGAGGAAGAAACGCTCCCCCCACCCCCCGCAAGTTCCCGGCAGCAAGCCTGGCAATGACCATCCTGTGCCCCGTCCGCCGCCACACTACGTGGGGAGGAGAAAGTAAGAGACTTCCTCCCTCTACACTGGTTTCCGGAAGCCTGAGGTGGTCCCCCCACCCCGGGCAGTGGCCACAGCAGCCCCCGCAGGCCCTCCACCTCCTCCAGGCCCAGGTGGCCAGCCACGCGATACAAGCTTAAGGATGACCAGCAGTCACCTCCCAGGCAAAGGAAAAATACACAAGACATCAAGTACAGATCAGAGGAAGGCTGTTTTCACTCCAGGCAGCAAGACGAGGCTGCATTTTATTTACCAGGCACAAAACCGCGTTCTGCAGCGAGCGGAGAGGGTGAGAGTCCCGAGAGAGGGGCACACCCCTCACCTCGACGGGGCCAAGCCTTCAAGACAACTGGGAAAGCCCACGGCAGCTCTGCCGGTGACTCGGAATAACCCTTTGGAAAATAAGTCCATCCTAAACAACAGTTTAATTTTCTTCTCTTTAGAAAGCAGCAGGACAAGGTCTGGAGCAGGTCTTCATAAACAGTTTTAGGAGGCCAAACCCAGAGAATTTAGTTATGCCCCCAGCGGGCACACCTCCACCCATGGGCGGCTTCAGGGAGAAAGGGGGCTGCCCACCCAGGCGGACATCCTCTGCCCGCAGCAGCTTCCTGCCCACGGGCGTTTGCTCCCCGGAGCCCTCCCCGCCTGGGCTCTCTCTGGACGCAGCAGGGGGCTGCTCCCTAACACCCCATCAGCACCAGGGACCACAGCTCTCCTCCAGCCTCCAAGGAGGGCGCATCTGCCTTTGCTGCCAAGTGTCCCACCAGCCCAGCTGGGGCACTGATTTCCGTACCCTTCATCTTTTTTTTTTTTAATAGACTTATTTATTTGAGAGAGAGAGAGACAGGGACAGAGAGAGCACACATGCAAACGCAGGGAGAGAGACTCTCTAGCAGGTTCCACGCTGAGCGCAGAGCCTAATGCAGGGCTCGATCCCATAACCCCAGGCTCATGACCTGAGCTGAAACCAAGAGCTGGACGCTGCAATGACCGAGCCTCCAGGCGTCCCTCTGTGCCCTTAATCTCAAGACAAGACGGACGCGGCTCCTTTCTGTCAGCCACGGCGTCTGAACCCATCTGTCACAGAGCCAAAGCTTCAAAAGGGTAGGACCAGGTCTGCAACAGCAACGACACCAGAGCATCACCAAAAAGCTACAGTTCAATGAGTACCAGGCCCTGCTTTATAGCCCTCACAGCCCTATGTGCTGGGCTATCCCCATTGCACGGAGGAGGACACTGAGGCCCAGGGCTCACCCAACGCTACACACGCAGCCCTAACATAGGCATCGCGAACCTCCCTAAATCTTCATCCCTCCTGTGAAAAAGCAGACGGTCTTCTGTGATTTCCCAGATGGGAACAAAGCCGGGCTCAGCCGGATACAGTGACCCGCCCATGAAGGCTCAGGCAAGGCCCTACCTGTGCTCTCTCAACACTATCATTCCGCACAAGGCCCCTCGGGGTCCTTCACACCTCCGGCCTCCTGGCAGGCCTTCATCTTGACCCTGGAGGACAGGCCCAGTCAGGAGAAACGGGGTGGTTAAGCCTTTGAAATGAGGTCCTACCGCCCAGGAAAACCCCCTGATCTCTGAGGCATCGCCCATGTGAATTAACTGGCTTTGTGGGCACTTGCACAAGCACCGAACACGCTGAGACAGAAAGGACCCAGGAGAGAAAGGCACGGGCCATTCTGGAACTCGGGTGCCCTGGCATCAACAATGGACGTGAGCAGCTGCCCTGCTCACCAGGTCTGCGTCGTATGTCGGGCACGGTGTTCAAAGTTCACACCCGCCGTCTCTGTGACCTTCCACAACAACCCCTGGAGCCCACAGACAGGGAGACAAGGCACGAGGGGCGTGTGTCAAGAAGCGTTCCTGGGCTGGGGCCAACCTGGGGAGGACTCCCACCGGCTGGCTCTTTCCACTGCGGCACCAGAGGCCGGGGGTACGACGGGTCAGTTTGCATTATGCAGAATGGAAGTGTCAACCATAAAAGTCATTTGATTTTTTTCTTAAATATTTTATTTATTTGACAGAGAGAGACACGGCAAGAGAGGGAACACAAGCAGGGGGAGGGGAAGAGGGAGAAGCAGGCTTCCCACCAAGGAGGGAGCCCGATGTGGGGCTCGATCCCAGGACCCTGGGATCACGACCTGAGCCGAAGGCAGCCGCTTAACAGAGCCACGCAGGCGCCCCCAAATAAAGCATTTAGAATCATGCCTGGCACCAGTTAAGCTTCTGAAGATGTTGGCTGGTGTCACTTCTTCCTGGCCACTAGAGAGGGCCAGCCGGCTCAGGCCCACCATTTTAGCAACTCATTTGCATAAACAAAAACCAGCCTCTGCCACTTTGCTCCTGCAAGCCTCACCCTATGGTTTCTTCCTGTCACTAGCATCTCTCCTCACACCTACCTGCTCTGGTGACACTAAGCTCTGGGCCTCAACTTCCCGAGCCCAGCTGATCTACCTGGGGCCCTTCCAGCCTGGCAATCTAGAATTCTTAACAATTCAGGCCCTAGAAATTTCATAACCGTCCTAAAACAAACATTAACAGATGACACCCACTCATTTTCCTAAAATCTCCTCTTACATATGATGTCTAAAGGCCTACTTTCACGGCAAATCTTCTCCAAGGTCCCAGAGCTCCCCGAGCACCCACAGTAGGCTGGGCAGGCATGCCCTGTGTTGAGGCTGGGGACACGATGGTCAGAAGCTCTGACCCACAGGGGAGACAGACTCTAAGCCAAGCTGCTCTGAGAAGCAGGTCCTCACTGTTAGAGAGGACTTCAACAGAGCACAGATGAGAGGAAGGGCAGGCATGAAAGACAGAAGTTGGCCCACTGGACAGAGAGTACGGCAGTGGGTCGGAGCGGGAGGGAGGGATGGAGAGGAATGGTGCGGTCAACAGAGGCTCCTCGAGGCAGCAATGACGCTGAATGTGAGAAGGTGGGCTGGGGGCACACTGTGAAAACTGTTTCACGAGCGGGAAGCAGGCCTAGCTAAGCAGAAAGGAAAATGCTGAGCAGGAACCTGCTGGGACCAGGTTGG